>JAJJWW010013742.1:0-63091 GCA_023531295.1 Papaver armeniacum
GACCATACCCATTAGCTTCGCTGCACTTCCCAATCCTCAACTCCCACCTTTGCGACTACGGCTCTCAAACTACGCCTTCATCGCCAACTTACGCCTAATTGCAGTTGCACTACACATCTTAGTCTTCTCAGCATGCTCCGCATCATCTTGCAACTCCAACGAGAACCGGCGGTTCACAATTCGCAAAAGACACCACGGCACTTAGCAATCACCCGCTCAATGAATCCACAAACAAAACACCATTTAAGCCATCTCATCGCATCGGACAAAGCACCACCATTTTTTGGCCGGGCTCATAACACCTCTCACATCATTTTGCGGCTGAGCAGATGTCTCACCAACACAAAATCCAGATCGATTTCCTTCTTTGATTCAACTTCTGACAAACCCATGAGAAGTGGCGACTCTCCATTCCTTTCCTTATACCAACAGAATCATCCTAATACCCTTCTTGTTCACCATCACCTCAGCTGCAATGCCAAACCTGCATAACCCTTAAGTCACAGCCAAACGACCACACTATTACAACAAATCCAACTCCAATCCATTGCAGTTCAATCCTGCAATGCAGCTGCTCCATTACCCATTTTAATTCCTTCCATCTTGAAATCAATATCACACCCGTCTCTAATTCATCAATATCCTCTCACATTTCAAACACAACCCTTGAATCTCCTCAAGCTCATCACCAGAATCACCATTTAACTTCAGTTCTTCATCCCTTTCTGCAAACCCTAACAGATTCATTCTTGACTTCAAATTCCATTTTTATAAATCCATTTCTGCCTTGTTCTCTGTTAATCACCACTTAAGCACAGCTGCTTGAATTCCTTCTCTAATTTGCCTCTTCCATTTTCAGATCCCTAATTTCACATCTCATCTCTCCTTCAATCAACGACATGATTTGTCACAATAATTAGCTAAAACCCATCGATCTCTTCCATTTCTACCTTCTCTGTGTTCTTCTTGATCTCACAAACAACCCCCTCAATCCTTCCTTCTCGATCTCTATTTCCTTTAACCGCTGATGTTCTCGATTCATGGTTAATGCTCGGCTATTCTCTTCCTGGTTCAGGTGCAAATGATTGAGAGTAAAAGATAACTCTCGATTTTAGGATTGGACGGATACTCACACCCAATGATAATTACACCCTCTAATAAGTGATAAGGGATACCCTGAATGACAACCCCTTAACCTTGGCTCCACTGTGTTTAATACTCCTCCAAATAGAGTTGTCCCTTAAGCTTGACTGGGCTCCAGATATTAGTTCGCCCATGAGATGACAATTTTGTCCTTTTCGCTCTAAATGATTCCAAAACACCTATAAAACTCAAATTCACACATAAGATACATAATTCACAAGATAACTCGCAAAGAAAGCATAAATACTAGATATAAAATTAGGTGTTTTAGACACGTATCATCCATGGAAGTCAATGTAATGACCCGTCCCTCCACCGATATTGTCCCCACTGAGCCATTGCGGTTATACGACAGTGTGGGGTTTTCAACGGGCATATCTGCGGTAATACAACAGCAACTTCCCGGATGGTCACCCATCCCTGGATTGCTCCCGCCCGAGCACGCTTAACTGCAGAGTTTTGTGCCACCTCTGGAGCCAATTGTGCTGAAAAGACCTCGGCTTAATGTAGACGTTGCTTGTCTCCTGTGAAAGCAGTATCTGGCATAATCCCCCAGCATACTCCCCCACCCTAGGACAAGTGAACGACCCCTAGTTGTATCCAAACTAACACCGATATTGTTCCCACTTACCCACTGCGGTTATCCAGCAGTGTGGGATTTTTAGCGGCACTACTGCGGTTATCCAGCAACAGCTTACCGAGAGGTCACCCATCCCATGAATACTCCCGGCTGAGCACGCTTAACTGAGAAGTTTTTCCCACAACTCAATCAAGTGTACTCATCAGGCCTCAGTGTTAGGAAAGGACAAACCATTACTTATATTCCATTTGGCCAACCACTGCCGAATATCGGGGTATTACAATACCACCACCTTAAATTGGAGTCGTCCTCGGCTCTAAAATATATATACAAACCCAGATCTTCGACGTTCCCTACCCCTCATGAGAACCACCTGGATAAACCACGTCCAGTGTACCTTCCCACCCTCGGCAGGTAAACCGTCGTCAGCTTTGTTACCATCTGTAAACCTACTAGAGGCATTCGACAGGGAGACCCTTTATCCCCATACCTTTTTATTATTTGCATGGAAGTTTTCTCTAGACTCCTTCTAACTCATGAAGAAAAGAAACTACTTCATGGGGTTAAAATTACCCCAAAAAATTTCCCTATCTCTCACCTTCTTTTTGCAGATGATTGTCAGCTTTTCATTAAATCTGACCTGGTCGAATGTAAAGATCTCTTACACAGTATTAACTTATTCAGTCATGCCTCTGGCCAGCTGATCAATTTTCGTAAATAATGAGTCTTTTTTAGCAAGAATGTACGCCCCAAACACCAAATAATGATGTCGAAACTTCTAAAAGTAAAACATATTAACCTAAAATATTCATATCTTGGGATACCTTTTTTCATAGACATATCAAAAAATTAAAACTTTTGAGTTTATTCTTGAAAAGATGGAACACAAATCTCAAGGATGGAAAAGCAAGGTCCTTCCTCAAACAGGTAAAATGGTTCTTAATAAATCAGTGGTAGCTAGTATGGCCTCTTATCAGATGGGTTTCTTTATTTTACCTAAGAAAATAATAAATAAGATAATTGCAATCCAAATAGACTTCTGGTGTGGAATTGAGCCTAACACAAAAGGTTATTATCATAAATCCTGGCCAAGTATGTGCAAACCAATGAGTAACGGAGGTCTAGGTTTTAGATGCACATAATTTGATCCAGCCTTAGCAAAATTAGCATGGAGACTAATAAATAACATAACCAAACTCTCTATGGGCAAAAATCTAAAACCCATGTACTTTAGAAACAAATCACCCCTAAGAGCTAAACCTCCATGAACATCCATCTGTAAAATACACCTCATCCCTAACAGAACCAAACTCTCTATGGATGTTCATGGAGGTTTAGCTCTAATTTTTGCTAATTTCCCAAAATCAATTGCTAATAAAATTTGTAAAATACACCTCTTTTTGGATAAGGATCATAATCTTAAACAAGACAACCTATGATGGAAACTTACAAAATCTGGTACTTTTTCAGTCAAGTCTATGTATGAAAAGCTAAATGAACATAGTATAAATACTTATAACCTAGGTCTGATGATGCCTTCTGGAAATCTCTTTGGAAATTAGATGTATCTCCTAGAATCAAACCGTTCTTATGGAAATGCCTTCATAATGTACTATCTACAAACACCAAACTAAAAGGAATTATAAAGGACATTAATCCAATTTGTACCCACTGTAATGAACAAGAGGAAACATTAGAACATTTTTTTCCATTGTTTTTTTTTTTTGCTAAGGAAATGTGGGAACTGAGTCCTAACCCGGTTATCAGTAATTTTGATAGCTCAAGAAAAATAATTGATATTTGTAAAGAGTGGTTCCAAAACCCAAACTCAGTAATATCCTAGAACTTGTAGCCACAAAAATATGGTTCATATTGAAAGATTGGTGCAGTAAGGCATTACAAGGAATTACTCAAACCCCTAAAAGCTTAGGAAAATAAATCCAAAGACACACAGCTTTCTGTACTAGAAAGGATAAAAACAGAGATATAAAGAATATTAGAAAGAAACAAGTATAGATTGTACCCTGGACTCCACCTGATAAAAATAAAAAAAAGATAAATATAGATGATGCATGGGTATCAGAGAATAATCCTTCAGGTTATGTTGTAATTTTGAGATACGATGCAGGTACCTTTGAAGGGGGAAAAGAAAGACCGACGCAAAGTTCAGATCCACAATAGGCAGAAGCTCTACGTGTTTTACAAGCGCATCATGGGCAGAGGAAAAGCAGCTAACTGACTTCCGTATTGAAGGAGATTGTGAATTATTAATCAAGTATCGTAACAGTCAGACATCAGACATAGCGTGGACAATCATGGCAATTTTAGATGAAGTAATCCGTAAAGTTTCTCTCTGTAGGAATTTCTTAGGTTTTTCTTTTGTTCCTAGAACAGGAAATGAAGTGGCAGACGCTCTTGCCAAAAAAGCGAAACACTTTTCTTATGATTTTGAATGAAATGTCATTCCCCCTTATTGTATTAAAGGAAAATTTCTAGTAGATAAATCTAATATCCAAGGGTCAGCTACCCGGATATTAGATACTTCTACTTAAGATGTAATTGAAACCTAGCTATTTTCTTAGTCTTTTTGAATGAATTTTTACTTACAAAAAAAAAAAGGAAAGTATTAACATTTGTTTCATGGTAGATATTGTTTTCTGATTTCTTGGGTGTTCGGTCTTAGTCGTCCCTCTTTTAGAGTGTTGTGATGTGCTTTATAAGATGTGTCATCCTTCATTTATAACATATGTATCCGTTTGCATCATTGAGCTTTCCAAATTAAACTTCACTCAAACCAATCCCTTGAGTGTTTGCACATTGAAGCTTCTCTTTTTGTTGCTTGCTTGATAGATTTCGATATGAAACAGAAATGGTATAACTGAAAGACCTTGTATTCTGATACATTCGCCGGGCACAATATACCTAGTACTAACGAGATTTTCATACCATACCTTGCTCTTTACAAAAGGGTTAATGCAAGCTCCTGTGCTTCTTTTACTCTAGTATGAGATTATCGCCAGATTATAATTTACAAGATTCAGAAGAAAGTCATCATAAATATAGAATCAATCGAGAAAAAAAGATTTGTAAGATCACCAATGTTATTGGTAGTCACACAATATAACACTAAAGGCATTGCAGTACATTTCCTGTAAGATAACAAAAGCCAATTTGCAGCACATGGGCATGGCACTGGAGGCATCCACTAGATGTATAATCTCACATCGGTTGTTAATGGAAAAATAAAATTTTTGGGAAGGATTTTCTTTTCGAAGAAGAGTATATGTACTATGAATTTTTTTTTTTTTTTGAAGCGTTAGATTTATTAAGATTAGGACGAAATTACACGGGGGTACTTTGTACCTACAGAATCTGCCATTACAATAGGTGTTAATATACGATGGTGTTATATGATCCCAGATGGTTATAGATAGGTTTGGTAATGCGCTGTCATCCGCCGCTTTGTTTGCTAGTCCGTCTGCCTCCTGATTCGCTTCCCTGTAATTGTGCTTTACGGTGAAGTGCCGCTATCATATTGATTAAGTACCAAGGTGGTTCGGTTGTTGAGTTTAAAAATCGCATAAGTTTTTCCGAATCCGTTCTTGTCGCGATATGCATGGCCCAAGTTTTGGCGGTGAGAGCGGTGGTTATCCCTAGAGGTTGTGCAATTTCTAAGATTGTGATAGCTTTATCGTTTCTGCATATGATTTCCGCTCCTGCAAGACCCGGATGGCCTCTAGCCGCCCCATCTGTGTTGATTTTGATCCAGTCTGCATGAGGTTTGATCCATCCCACTAAAATTGTGGTTGAGAGTGGGATCATGTGCGCAAGATTTGTAGATAATTCTATACCAGGTAGCACCGGTGGGAGGTTGTGTTGGTCCCATGTATATTCCTACTGAAGTTTGATAGCCTTTTGCATTACGGTTGTTGGGTTTGTTTGTTTTTGGTTGTATACTACATCATTTCTGGCTAACCAAAGGGACCAGAAAAGAAAGCATAATGATGTAGTGGCTTCATTTCGAGTTTTTGTTTGAATGACCAGGGCTATAGTTGTTTGACGGTTTACGAATGAAGGTATGCCTTGAAGGGTGTTTTGTGGAGTGAACATTCAGGGGAGCAGAAGGTTCCACGAATCTGTAGCGATCGAACAATATAGTAGGATGTGTGTTGCTGTTTCAGGATCTTACTTGTATTGGGGACATAGGTTTTAGTTGGTAAGGTGAATTAGGTTAAGGATTTGGAGGGTTGGTAGCCATTCATTAAGTGCTTTCCACAAGAAAAGCTGTATTTTTGGTGGACAGGGTAGTGTCCAAAGGTAGTTGGATGGTGGTATGTACTATGAATAACAAGGCGTTCATATCCAAATTTTGAAAAAAAAATATCAAATAGCAAAAAAAAGTTTGGTACTTAGTAGTGTTCAACACATGTACTTTAAGGAGATGAAGATTCTCTTCGTAAAATCCCGAAGGGAACAATGAAAGAAATTAAAATTAAAAATAAAATTAAAATTAAGATGGAGGTGCGAGGAATCGACCTCGTGCCTCTGTGGCTTCATCTTCAGTCCTGTTGTGAAAAAAGCTCTATCCAAGTACTTTGAGGAGATGTATATTCACTTCGTAAAATCCTGGAATGAAAGAAATTAAAATATAAAAAATTAAATTAAAATTAAGATGGAGGTGTGGGGAATCAAACCTCGTGCCTCTCGCATGCGAAGCGAGCGCTCTACCATATGAGCTACACCCCCACTACCAACCTGAATTAACTCGTGTAATTTGTTTCCATTTGGTGAATCCCACTTTTGACCTTTATATCTTGTTATAATTTTAACTCCATCAAAGCAACCATACACCAAAGTCGCAACAACATTCAACAATTACAAGATCAGCAAAATAACTGGGTTTCCGATAGTGATCAAGTAATTCAGCTCATCCTGGACCATTTCACAACTCAATACACAGCTACGAACAAAATAATAGATGAAGATCTATTTGAGGAAATAGCGCCAAGATTAACATCCACACAATATGATTCACTATCGGCAGAAGTAACGGTACAAGAAATCAAGCAAGCTCTATTCTCCATCAATTCAGAAAGTGCCCCTGGGCCGGATGGTTATACAAGTAAGTTTTTCAAAGTTTTCTGGGATACCACTCACACACAAATAATAGCTATGGTTCGAAGTTTTTTTAATTCTTTAAATATCCACCCCCTCATAAACCACACAAACATTACGTTAATTCCAAAAGTAGACCACCCAACTAAACCATCTCAATTCAGACCTTTCAAACTCTGTAATGTCTGTTACAAAATCATATCAAAAATTCTAGTCAACCGCATTCGACCCCTTCTCCCTTTTCTAATAAGCCCGTATCAGAGCGCCTTCGTCCCTCAAAGCTCAATTCATGATAACATCGCAATTGCAGGAGAGCTATTCCACTACATCAAAACCTTAGTCATCACAACAGAACCCAAACTTGCTCTTAAACTAGATATCCAAAAAGCATATGATAGCCTTGACTGGGGTTTCATTAAAAAAGCCTTCACCAAATTAGGATTCCCGACAATTTTTGTGGACTATATCATGTTATGTATCAGCTCAGTCACCTACTCCATCAACATCAATGGCACCCCTCATGGTTTTATCACACCAACGAGAGGCAGAAGACAAGGTGATACCATATCTTCATACATTTTCATTATTTGTGCTGAAATTCTATCAACAAATCTTGCCAAACTGGAAGCCAAGCAGCTAGTTCGAGGTCTTAGATTATCGCAAAAAGCACCACCCATATTACATCTTATGTATGCAGATGATCTCTTAATCACCTACAGAGCCTCCCAAGAGAGTAGCATCCACCTAAAAAAGATACTTCAATCATATGGAACATCGGCAGGACAAATAATCAACACAGCCAAATCAACAATCATCCACCATCCGAGATTACTGCCAGACGATTTAACTAATCTACAACAATTTTAGAACATGCCAACCTCTTCAACCCCTTCTATATATCTTGGAGTCCAATTCAAAAACGGGAGAACATCCCGTCACATACTCGAACCTTTGCTTCAATGGCTAGCTCGTAAAGCTCAAGGATGGATGACAAAATACCTTGCACCTTCCGGGGGGGATTTTTTTCTGGGGGCATGATTCCTCAGTTAGAAAACTTCACCCTTTGGGATGGAAAAAAATCCACACATCGATAGCAAAAGGAGGACTCGACATCATGAAGTGTAGCCATCACAATAAAACTTTGCTCATGAAAAGACTATGGAACATTCACGATCAACCATATTCCATCTGCACCGGTATCTACAAAGAGAAGTACCTCCAACATCAACCAATTTTTCAAGATGCAACTCCGACCCAGAAACGGTGACACACATGCTTATTCAATGTCATATCGCAATAGCGGCGTGGACCAACCTCTTAAATCGCATACCAACCAACCATCTTCAACATAACAACCAAACAATCGCCTTAAATCCTCAAATAACCATATTTCATCTTCTACAAGCTTCTACTGATATAACCACAATCACATCTTTCTGTTTTCTTTTCTGGGCGCTATGGACAACCAAAAATGAACTTGTCTACAACCAATCCCAATATCACCAAGAAAACATCCCGAGGAGAGCTCTAGCTCAACAACAAGAATTTGAATGGGCAAAAAAAATCTCCCCACCGGTGCTACCTGGAGATCCAACTACAAGGATTGCAACAACCATCACAAGAACAACTACAATCATTCAAGTTGGATGGTCTAATCCATATTTGGGTTGGATAAAAATTAACACAGATGGGGCTGCTAGAGGCTATCTAGGTATGGCAGGAGCGGGATTCATTTGCAGGGACTCGAATGCACAAATAATTATAGCTCTTGCACAACCTCTAGGTTTAACTACTGCGCTGATGGCAAAGACATGGGCAACCGTAATAGCAATCAGAATAGCAATGGAAAGACAATGGCCAAGAGTGATAATTGAAACGGACTCTGAGAATCTCATGTGCTTTATCAGAACATCAACGGAAGCTCCTTGGTATATATCACAAATGATTGCAGAAATCAAACAAAGAATGCGCCGCATACCTTCCTGCCACATTCAACACAATTATAGAGAAGGAAACCAAGCAGCTGATGGAATAGCAAACTTTGCAGCAGATCGAAGCGAAGAAGGAAACTATTCGACAACGATATGGGAAATCAAATTCTCTTAAGTGATTCTATGGGTATTACTTTCCCCCGTGTAATCTCTATTTAGTTCCTTTTAATATATACATGCTTCAAAAAAAAAATAAAAAATCATAATGAGTTCAAAACTGATTGAAATGACTTTGATACAGTATTCCACTAAAAACTTGATTCAAACAAATTAGATAACCGGGAAACGAATCGTCGATCAAATAGCTAACCAAAAAAAAGTGGTAATCGAATAAATGTCTCTTGTTTTGATGGGATTTACAAATACCCTAATTATACGATAAATCGATCTAAAACCCATCAGGGGTCCATTAAGGATTTTGTTATATTACAAATTTACCCTCATATATATTTATCTATCAAAATCAAAAGACAGTTATTAACGGAAATAAAAGAGAGAGAGAAGTCCGAACTGCAGTGCTCTGAGATCGTGATTTTTTTTTCTTCAAAAAATACAATATCAAACGGAAGTCAAGTAAGGAAGTTATACCACTGTCATATCCAATACAACTTATTTTATTTTTTTTCATAAAAGAGGTAAACCTCATACATTAACTGAAACAACCGATTTGAGTTCGGAAACATTACAGGAGTGATCATAGATCAATTTACAGACATCATAGTTATGGTGACTCCACAGATTCAAGACCAAATACTTCCCAATTTTAACCATTCCAGCATTTCCTAAGGACAATAACAGATCAAGACTAAGAGGCCAAATTTGTTTTGAAAGAAACAAATTTGCACTCTACAAAATTGCAGCAGTGGGATCTTTAAGATATCCAACCAAGGGTTTTTCAATCAACCAAGAGTTTTGAATCACTTGGTGACGAAGGGTTTTTTCAATCAACCAAGGGTTTCCTTGGTGGTTAGAGTAACAGTAGCAAAGGTTTTCCATCAACCAAGGATTTTTGATCACCTGGAGATGAGAGAAACAGTAACAAAGGTAACTGGAATCTGCTGGAACGGTCGAAATCGGTAGAAATCGGTCCGAGTCGAGTCGGAGTCTTGTAATCATATGTTGTTGTAGTTGATGATGTTGCTGAAGATCTTGATGTTGCTGTTGTGATGATAGTTCTTGTTTCCGTTGATGATGGTGGTGTTGTTCTTGATGCTATTGTAGTTGAAAAACCTCCATAGAGAATCATCCTTCTAGTCATAATCATCCCCTTCATCTGATAGAAGATGAAAACAAGCAAATCCCCCCAAAACAAAAAACCCACTTGAAAACGAAAATAAAACCTAGTATTACAATGAAAAGATTTAGATCTAGAAGTTAAAGAGAGCTTGGAACGATTAAGTGAAAGAAGAGATTACCAAGGGTTTGGGTTGCTTTCAGTTTGCTCTCAAAGAGCAATCGAGCAACGACTGTTTATAGGGTTTTTGGCTCTCTATCTTAGAAGGAGAAAGAGAGATGATCATACAAAGGTTGGTGACTCAAGAGCCAAACACTCAAAGAAATTTCACTGTTAAACGAATTTCTCTCGAGTCCTTACGTGGGGGCCAAATATAATTTCGTCCATTAAAAATGAAACGACCTCTCATTTGAATGTGTACCATTCTCTCTGTGCCTCTACGTTAAGCAGCCACAAATTATATTCTGATAGTGATAATTTGTTCATGGATCTTTATTCATCATAATAATGTATATGGCCAACATCATCATCGGCCTGTGCAACAAGTCCCTGGCTTAACTGGTTGTAGTTCCCAAATTAAATGCAAGGTGGACCTGGTGGTGTTGGTTTAAAGGGTTATAGTTTAAACTAGTACGACCGTTTCCACGGTGGGAGGGCCGATCAAAGAAGAATCTGAAGATGGGTTTATCTGCGACTACTTTCGTCCCGTTTAAGAAAATGTGATATTTTCGCACCGTTTTAGAAAATGTGATACTTTCTCCGTGTTTCGGAAAAAGTGATACTTTCGCTCCGTTTCAGAAAAAATGATAATTTTTCTGAAACGGGACGAAAGTATCATTTTTTCCGAAACGGAGCGAAAGTATCACTTTTTCCGAAACGGAGTGAAAATATCACTTTCAAACAGGATGAAAGTATCACTTTTTAAACGGAAAATTAGTCGATCCATAAACCAAAATATGGTTGCATGATGTGTTATCAATTTTCGAGAATTATGCCTAAAATGAAAGTATCGTTTTTCTTGAAGCGGAGGGAGTACATCGTTTTATTAGTTGCAACGGAAAATTAGTTGCATAAACCAAAATTTTGCTATATAAAATATTATGTATCATTTGTAGTGGTTTGCATAATGAATAATATATATTTAATTTTTTAAAATTGTGTCTAAAATGATAAATACCTCCGAATTTTTCGTAAAAAACTCTAAATTTAATATTGTTGGGTAGAATTTTTTATAACCTTTCCAACGAGATAAAATTTGTAAAATTCCAAGGCACGGATTCTTAGATATGTTATATTAAACTTTGCTTTCCAATTATAACCCTGAAAAGATAGGATACACAAGTTATAGTAATTGGACTAAAAGGGAGGGATATTTTTGATTTTTCGGCGCTATTCATTTCCGATCTTTTGTGTCAATTGATCACTTAGATTTTACTGAAAAAAAAATGGTCATATAAAGATCCTCCATTGCTTCTCTCGGTCGGCCAATAAAGGACAAGAAACAAGACACTTGGTTTAGAGTGTCCATTGTCAATTCGAGACCCGAACCAAAAAAACGGCTATGGAGAGAACTGAGCACTGGCATATGAACAACTTGACTAGACAGTCATGCTTCAAAAAAAACAAAAAAAAAAGACAGTCTAGATTTGACTTACTGCGAGAAAGTTAATAAAGCGAGATAGATCATTATTGTGCTTAAACACTAAGACAATAGATATACTCAGTGTAGTTAATTTCGTCCATCTCGGCCGAGATATCGCCGGTTTTTTCGGTTTCGTCAATGAAGCGAGACGAGATGTAAATTTCGCCGAGACGAGATTCTGGCGATAAAATCGTCTGAATCGGTTATCCCGGTCCGAGATTCCGTTTCATAATCGGCCGAGATAAGGAAATTTTCGAACAGAATAAAAACTCGGGTATTTTGCTGAGATAGAGCTTATCTCGTACATACTTTTTTGGGATGAAATAAGGTTGATTGTTATGGTGTATCCAGAAGTTATTTAAGTATATGGTTTCAGCTTATTTGATTGGTGATTGGTCCATTTCCTTAAAGGGTGAAGGTCCCATCCTAATCAAATCCTCCTTCGTTTTTTTTTTTGTTTTTTTTTTCTGAAAGACCAAGTTCCTGTCCTGTTGTACCACTTAACTCAATTACGTGGTTATCATTTGGTTCTAATCCACTAAAAAAGAGACCAAAATATGTGAAATAATAATTATTAGGAATTCAAGCTTTTACGGTTAAAAGAATAAGTATGTGGTTCTGATCAACGGGAGTAACCTAGGTCTAGATCTATTACAATTGACGGGTGGAAATTAAGATCCAACATCTAATATTCACTGGAATCACATCCGATATTGCACCGAGATTTGAAACCGGAATCTCCCCGATACAAAGTTGTACCAGTGTCTCGGTCCCTGAGCGAGATAAACCGAAATCCGATATTGACTACATTGGATATACTAGGCCATAACACAAATATATATAGAGAGAGAAAGAGCTCACCAGCTGCAAGACGGTACGGATACCAATTCCAACGAAATGGTTATCAAAAATTCTTAACGTACAGAGCATTTAGACAAAACTAAAACCGTATACACACGTAATAGGTCCCACAAAACCAGGGCCCCTGCAAATCTCCCAGGGTGTTGTGTCTCTGCGGTTTTAATTCTGTTAAAAAACACGGTTTGTTTAGAATGATTGAATGGTTATATACTTTATTATTATTTTTTGGTGCCAAAACAAGATGCAAAAACAGGTGCCAAAATAATATGGAAAAATAGTAAAAATCCTCACAAGTCCCACGACTCTACAAAGAGAAAATGGGTCATTTGTCCAAAAAAATTTAAAACACGGTTCAAATGGACGAGTAAAAAAAAGTACGGGTGAAATAGTCAAAAAAAGAATAACAAGGATGAAACTGGATTTCACCCTGACTTATACTTAAAAAATAGCAAGGATGAAATTGGATGCATCCTGTGTAAAATAAAAAATAAGAAAAAATATTTGAAAATGGACGGGATGGCCTGATTTACATCCCGCTTATTTTAAAAATTTTGTCCATTTAAACAATATCTTTTTAATTTTTGGCTATTTAAACAGTATCAAAACCTAAGTGTCTTTTTCACCCAAAAATTGTTGATTTTGGTCTTTTTGACCATTTTGTGCTCTACAAAGCCCTTTATTCCATATAGGAGATGATAAGTATGAATTATTAGGAGCAGTCTTTCACAAATCTGCAAAAAAAGCTTCATGATTCTTATGATGTAGGACTTCATACCGTTCAAGTTTGATAATATCTTTCAATTCCTCATCAAAACCATCCTTTAGAATATCCTTCCACCCTTTGAGGTTGCCAATTTTTCCAAATAATCATATTCAATTTACTCAAACATCTTATCTTTAAGATCCCGTGTTTAATTTTTCTTTTTTTTTTACGCATGATTCTAGATCTTGTTGTTAGAATCATAGTGAATCTATAAGGAATAAAATGCCTAAAATTTGGATCAATTTATTTAACTTTTTTTGATTGAATCGACTCTTATCAAGTATATATAAGCACATAATATACATGAAAACCTTGTTTATTTTCTAACCTCACATTTGTTTGAAACCAGGAATATTAAGCATGAAATGAGTATGGGTATGACAATATTATATTTACACTACGGGCACACTTCTTAGATGCCATGACCTTTTTGTATTCACTAATGACACGCGATACAACGGGAACCACCGGTCAGTATCAGAAAATGTGGTTAGCAGCTCACCGTACGCAACTAAATGTGAAATTAATCCGGATGTTTTTGTGATGCAAATTCCATTTAATATAAGCCATAATAAAGTTTATCACGAGTGATCTACGAAAATAGTTCCCCTGATTGAAGTTTAGTGATTATTTTTGGGCAAGTTGGGACACCGAGTTTAGTGATTCTCCTTGCAAAATCATCAGAACATTTATGTCATCACCCATCTTTTTGTATTATAATTAAGGAGAATATTTTTGGAAAATAGTCAGTTTCCCCAAAACCATAAAGTATGGGAGTAATGGATTTCTAAATTATCCTCCCTAGTTTGAGGCTTATAATTTTTATTTTTGGCCTAAGGATTTCTTCATCTACCCAATAGAGAAGGATAATGGGTTTCTAAAATGTTCTAAATACTAAATTACCCTTGACACAAACCATAATAATTATGTTTATCTATAACAAATACAAAACCTAAATCATTTCTGCTAATACTCTTTAATCAGAAACAATTTTTTCAGTTTTCATATATAATAATTAAAAACTAAAACCTAATCACAAACAACAATTCAATCTCATTTTGGGGTTTTAAACAATATTTCGACGACAAACAATTCGAATGATTGAGTTAAACCCCTTTAATCTGTTCCTTTTTAGAGGGATTCATTAATTATTTATCCATGAATCTCTGAAATTTCTTATCAAATTTTTCTAAAACTCGACCAGAATCAGTTGATATAGGCATTAACGTATACCGGTTATTGTTGATGTTCCCCAGAATCGGTAGATACGATACACCCAAATAAACCGATTCTGGGTTGATGTGATAAACACCAACTACAATCGGTATACGTTAATGCATATATCAACCGACTCATTAACCCTGTTTGAATTTTTGCACAAAACATGAAATTTTTATCTATATTATAGAGCATGAAAATACGTTTTGAATGCAAAAAGATTGAGGTCGTTCCGACATCAGACGAAAAAGTTATTAGCAAAACAGTCGAAGAAATACCCAGATTTACAATCTGATTACGTGGGCACTTATGTAAACCGATTGTAGCAACAAAAAAATTATAGAAGAACTCTTTAATTTCACATTTTTTCTGTGTTCTAAGTCTTATACACCGATTCCTGGAATCGGTTTACACGTATATGAACGTATACCGATTCTAGGTTGAGTTTTTTTGAAAAAATTCATTTGTTTCTTTTCATGTTTTGATAATAAATAAATATTAGTTGATTACTAGGTTAACAAGATTAAATATAAAATAGTCACCCGAATGAACACTGATTAATCAAGGGTAAACTAGGCATTAAGGAAAATAATTGGCTAAAGGGTTTTATAAAATTACTTCAAAATGACCCTTTTTGTCTTTTAGTAATATGCCTCAAATAAAAGGCATATGCCTCAAATTAGGAAGGTAATATATAGGCAAATATGCCATTTACTTTAAACTTTATTCTTTATCTTATCATTTGCTCTCTGCTATTTATTTTCTCTGTCTCCATAAAATTACTCACGAGAAATGTCTTAACTTCCGAAATATAAATCAGATTTTAATAAAATTTAATTTTGGAAAGGGCTCGAAAATATCTACCAAACAAGATCCACTGAACAAGAGATTCAGATGAAAAATTTTGAATTTGAAACCAGATCACTGATGGTACGTTATGCACCCAGGTCTTGGCCTAAATCTATTTCCTATGAAGATATGCATTCAACCAAGTACAACTGAAAAAAATCTATTTCCTACAAGAATATGCATTATGCACCCATATAAGAGTATGCGTTATGCACCCAGATGCACCTGGCCAAAACCTATTTCATATAAGAATAAAAAAATGCATTATGCACCAAGCGAAAACATATTTCATATAAGAATAATTTTGTATACATTATGCACTCAGGTGCATTTGGTGTAATTTGTGGATAAATCTACGTTTATCCTAAGAATCACCTGGCAGAAACTATTATACACAACCAAAATCACTAGCTTATGATCTCGAGCAATAAGCCAACACCATTACCATCACATTCACCATCAAAACATCAATCAAAAACAAGTATTTAAAGAAGAAAAATAAGGGGAACAAAATATTATTGGGGGTGGTTTAGTCTGTTAGGGTAATATACAGTTACCATGTTTGGGTGAAATACCCAATTCTGAATATTAGGACCATCAAATTTGATTTCTTGGTTAGTAGAGATGAGTATCTAACTTTGCTTGTCTGATAGACCCAAGAATCCAAATTTAAGGGTTAGTTAACAAAAAAAATGAAATATATTAAGAGCGACGAATTTACAAATATACAACACTAAGAACAAAATAAAACCTTGCTCAAAGATGCATGGGTGAGCTGAGCACAAATACAAAAAAACTACAATAAAAAGTACACAAAAAATGTCCCCCAATCCATGTCAGTTCCCGAACAGTATCCCATGCCATGTGATTGTAATTCCCAGAGAAATTCAAGGATCCAGTTTACCCAAACATCTTACAGTATATTTTGTAATAACTTAAGTAAAACTAAATAAACTTTATTTGGAAATATTATAGAATGCATTCGTGTATCAGTATATGAGATATATATATATATATATATATATATAAGCAAAAACTTGCATAACAAACTTTTGATTTCTAGTGTCACACTCATAGATATTTGAAACATTGATTGAGAAATTTAAGCGTAAGATGACTATGATCATTTTACTTGTTATGAAATGCATAAAGACATGATCCATGTACTAAGGACAAGATCAATCCAATATTGGTAATACTTTTGCTTGTTAACAATTTTTTTTTTCTTAAAAATTTTAGCTCGTCCATACCAACCTTACTCGTTTGAATCGCCCTTGGTAAATCTCAATAAAAATACGATCAGGCCTCATTTCATCCGACTCAGTTACTAAATTATATTTTGGATGCCAAGACAACAAATATATATTTCATTATCTTATATATAGAATCTAACTGTTCATATTGAATTAATGAATTTGCACTTATTTTTTTGACTTCACTCAAATCATCTAACTAATCAAGATATTATCTCTCCGTCTCATTAAAAATTTAATTCATATTTGATGGATTTTAAAAATATATGATATAAATCTAACCTCGGAAACAATTTTTCGCACCATAAATTATAGAAACCAAAACAATGTGAATTCACTTTCATCTCTAATAATTTCGGGTAACAAAAAAACTAAATACCACAATATTTTGATAACTAACCTATTTAAATTCTCGACGCTATTTTTAGCAGAACATATGCACTAGTTACTCTTCATTACTGATTTTTGCCCAAAGTTTTTTGGGAACCAATAAACTTAGTACCACTTTTACAGGATTCAATTTCCTCAAACATCTTGCTCACATAAAAATGTTCAGCTTAAGGATCAGTTGATAGGTGTAGAATACACCGTATTTACTATCTAGTAGTTATGCTTTCTTTGCTATTTTTCTTGTGAATTGTGTACTTTACGTGTGTTTTTGAGTTATTAGGTACTCTGGAGTCGCACGGAGGAAAAGAAGAAGAAATTATCCAATTTGAGCAAAAAGGGCAGAATTGTCATCTCACAGGCAAGTGATATTTGGAGCTGACCCAAGGTTAAGGGGTAACTCCGTTTGGAGGAGGACTAAATAAAGTCAAGCCAAGGTTAAGGGGCTGCCAACAAGGATGGCCCTTATCTGGGATTAGGGGTTGGCTGAATCCTGTCCTAATCCCTACAACCCTAAATCGATAAGCTGTCTTCTCTGAATCATTTAGAAACAGACAGAGAGGTTGAGAGAAATCGAGATTGGCTCTGTTGGTTGATGATTTTCATGGGAAAACTCAATTCGAGCTTGTATCATTTTGAAGTATAAGAAGATGGGTTTAATTGATGGACGGAGATAAGGAAGGAGCAACTAATGCTGTGGGTTTTATTGAGAACCAGTTTTAGAAGATATCGAGAGAAACCATGGCAAATTGTTTTGAGAAGATGATGGTGAAGGAAGAGGTCACGATTGAAGGCGGAATGGGAATGAGCTATGAGAAGAAGAAATCATTACCATGGATTCACCATCAGGTTAGGTTTTCTTTATTTCAATTGAATAGTGAAATTAAGAGCTTGGGTTTGTTTTGATCTGTGATGGTTTGGTGTCATGTATGGAAGAATATGGGTTTGTGTATTAGTAAATCACAAATTAGGGTTTTGAAAAGGGTTTGAGGTTAATTTGAAATTAGAAGGTTCTGTTGTTGAACTGATAGAATGGATGGAACTGAAATATGCTGTGTTCTGTGTTGAATGGTTGAGCTGGGTTGATGCGGTTGTGAAATAAACCAAACAAGTAATTGCACGTTGGAAGTGGAGCTTTGCTAAGATTGAGACTCTCGGGGGTGGAAGACGAAGATGGAGTTGGTGCTTTTGTCCCTTGGTGTTGTTGCTTAAGAGCCAAGACTGATGCAGCTTAGGATTGTAGTTAAAAGGGTAAGGAAGTTGAGACTGGTAATGGGGTTAGCTATTTTTAATTACAGGTGGCTGGTCATGAGGCCAACTGCGGGTGGTGGATCCTGGCGGGTACCATTGCAGTCAAGCCATGAAATTGCAGAGATGACTTGAGATGCTGTGAACTAGATGGATATCATGGAGCTGAGGCAAATGGGCTTTAGGCAAAGGTGCCTGTGATGTTCTCAGCTGATGGTGGTTATTACAGCTGCAGCGGAGCAGCTGGGAGAGAAGATGTTGCAGTTGGGAGAATGGTTACTATGAGCAAAGAAAGAGCTGTGTGGGATGAGTTTTGCACCATAGAATAGATGAATGTAATGGCTTGAGTTATTCATGGGTATTTAAGATGCAGTTCAGATGTTGATTAGGGGTTCTGGCAATGATAAATAGTGGTACTACAGATTTACAGAAGCAGTTTTGTTGGTGATATATGTTGCTCAGCAGGTGGAAATTGTTGGTGCTAATGTCGCAATGTGAAGCTGTTAGTGCTGGGATTTTACAGTAAGAATGAATATTGTGAGCTGTAGAGTGGTGAGAAGGGGTGAAAGCCTGTAAATTATTCATGGCGTTGCCGGTGGTGGATTGATTTGGTGGTATTGGTGCTGAAAGTACAGTCAGAAATGGTGGAGTTTATTGCAGTTGGGAGCTGGTGTTCAAATTAGGAATGGCAGTGATTGGTTGAAGGTCAGGGAAGAGATACAGCGGACTGAGTCGAGTTTGTTAGCGACGCAGTTGAATTTTAGGTTACTAAGGTGATTAATTGTCAAATGGCAGTGGCGCTATTACTGTGTTGGGAGAAAAGGAGGAGTTGTACGCGGTTTGTATGGTTGTGACGGAAAGAGAGAGAGAGAACTGATGACTTCGCAAATGGAAGCAACAACTGGTGGCTTTGATTAGTTGCAGATGGAGGATTATGTGCAGTTGGTGGATTTGAACTGGGTTCATGTTACAAGCCACTACACCAAATTCCTGGATTCGCAACAGCAATTCGTAACGGCTTATGGGCCGTTACAAATTTCCCGTTACAAATGCCCGTTACGAAAAATTCGTAACAGGCAGAAGCCGTTACTAAATTTTAAAAAATTTGTAACAGATCTAAGCCGTTACGAATTTTTTTATAGGCGTGCCAGTCACACGCTTGGTCACACCAGGGTCGTAACAGATGCATTTGGTGCGTGTGCAATTCACATGCGTGCAGTTTTTTTTCCACCCAAAATGGGTAATACTAGAGGATATTTCCTCCCCTACGTAAGGGTTTTCTACCCATCTATCAACTTGATCTTTTCATTTCTATTTCTATTTTTCTTTCTCTTTCTTTTTCTCTTTTCTGCTCCGCCTTTCTTCTCTTCCTCTCACATAAACCTTAGTGAAACCATCTTCAATCATCCGTTTCGATTGAAATTTCACTATTTCTAATGTTCATCATCATCAGCTTTTCTTCTTTCTTTTTTCTTCCTTGAAGATTCACATCAGTTAATCGAGCTTTGGATTTCGATTTCATCATCTGTTAATCGAGTTTGGCGTTTAGATTTCATCATATGTATTTCATTATCTGTGTAATTCTTTCAACATCTGTTTTAGGGTTTCAGTTTTCCAGTTTTAGGGTTTCAATTTGTTAATCAGATTTTAGGGTTTGTTGTCCAGTTTATTAATCAGATTTTAGGGTTTCATCATCTGATTTCTGTTCTCATTGCATATTATGGAGTTTTAAAGCATAATATGTTTTTAATTTAAGTTGTATAGATCGAGTTTTGAGATTTGTTACTTTATAGCATCACATCTGGTTGTATTGGTTTCGATTTTTGAGTTTTGACAGGGTTCATATTCGTTTGGATTCGTTTTGGTTTCTCTCAGTAAAATTTAATCGCTTAGATTGAGCTCTGGTTTGCCTTACAGATTTTTGCTTGTGGACATTCCATTGGCTGCATTACTTCTGAGGTAAACAAAATGCATAGCGTGTTACTTGAAGTATCATCCTGCCCATGGGATTGAAGGTTGCTGTATTACAGAAACTTTGGGAAGTTATTGCAGATATTATGTCTGACCTTTTAGCCTTGAAGCTGACAGAAGGGCAGTAAATTTCACAGTAAGCAGTTGGAGTTTTTTTTTATTTTTTCTCATATAGAAAAAATTGAGTGATAGTTTACTTAGCTTACACTTCTATATCATAAAATCTTGCTGGTGTTCGTCTGGTGAGTGAAATCCTTGAGTTCTGCCCATATTAGTTCAAGTCTTCAAACTTCTAAAAGTGTCTACTTTATTCGCTTCCTTCTCTAATGAGGCATATCTTTTGCAGTATTGGCACTGAGATGGCTCGAGATGACCGAAGGAAACTATACTCTAGTTTTGGCTTACAAAAGGAGAAGGATCACATTGAAGGCTTCGCTCCAGAGGTGAGAATATAAATGCATCATACAACCATACATTAGCTACTTGTGGTTGAAGTATCTAATAATCGCTAGTTGTTGTAATCATATGAAATGTTGTTTTTTCTTTGTTTATGAACTATAATTAGCCATTGGTGAATTCTCTCGTTTGGGACTGTCACGCCCCAGTTTTCTTACTTTTACGTTTAAGGCTAAATTGGAGATGCCAAAAAGGCTAAACAAGGAAAGAAAAGAGGGGAAACATGGATGTTAGGGGAGAAATCTATTGTCTCTTTACAGAACCTAGAAAACAGATAGCATAGATTTCAAGTGATAGAAATTGGGCAACTTTTGGAGATAGGAATTTGCATCTGCCTCTTGAGGTGAACATAGAAGATAGGATTTTATATCTCTGTACTGAAAATTGATAAAGGGAGAAGAAGGTTAAGAAGAATGTTAAATTAAACACGATCTAAGGTGAGTCTAATTAATATATACTTGCATCTCTTATCATATCTTTGAAACTTATGAATTCAGATTAGTACAGCTAATTAAGTGTATAGAGCCATACCTAGAAATGGATTGAATTGGATACTCCAATTAAGAGGAAGAGAAATGTGTATGTGCTATGAATTAGATTTAGATAGAATTAGCAGCATGGTGGAATTATAGGCGAGAATTCCATTTTGAAAATGGTACTTAGACAGGAAGTTGTTATCAAAATAGAAAATGATTGTTTAGAGTTGGTTAATTATGATAACTTATAGTACTGTTTTTTTATAACTTTTATATACGATTAAGGGGCTGGGAATTTAAGACGAGGGACTAACTGGCGTAAGATTTCATTTCGAGAACAAGGTGGGAATTTAGACAGAAATTCTGGTAGTGTATCGTTTGTTCGCAATTGCTTTTTTTTTTTCATTGGTACAGTTACTTGAGAGCTATTGAATGGAATTGTTTTTAGGTGTGAATATTGTTTGAAATCGATGGGTGTCGTGTAGTATGCAAGGTTTGGGATTTCCACAGGGAGTGTCTGTGTTTATCCGCATAGCTTTTTGCCAAGTTAAGTAGGGCGGATGCTCTTCCGTTATGATATGACTTAGTAGGGCAGATGCTCTTCCGTTATGATATTACTTAGTAGGGCGGATGCTCTTCCGTTTTTGATAATTATTGACTAATTATAGTAGGGCGGATGCTCTTTCGTTTGGATATTATTTAGTAGGGCGGATGCCCTTCCGTTTCGGTAATATATATATACGATTATTTAGGAGATCTATTTCTACGCATACTCCACTTGATTGTTTGTTTATGTTGCATTAATATCAGACTCATGGCTTGGGTGGGCTCTTCATGAGGATAGCCTGTTTAAATTAGGCAGTGATTGAATATCTTTCTGTTATCTGTCTTGATATGTTACTTCTGAAATTCTCCATTTGTATGGAAAGTAAAATTCCCACTAGGCTTTGCTTATTGTGCTGTTTCTTCTTAGCAACATGTGGGACAACTGCAGTGAAAAACGAAGGATAAGAAGAGGAAGGTGAATACTACGTTTGGCTTTAGTTAGTAATTCCAAGTAGATGGGTTGTGAAGTAAAAAGTATTTTGTGGCTTCTGTTGTCTTTTACGTGCCCTGTAAAACACTTTTTCGTTGGATTTTGGGAAATGGCGGATCTGGTGCTATATGCATGTAATATATGAGATATGCATGTACTGACTTATGTAATTATGTATGCAGTAGTTGTGGAATGTAAGTAGTAATATGTATAAGTATTCACGAAGTTGTTTTTGAATCAATAAAGTCTTTTTGGTGTCTCCAATTTAGCCTTAAACGTAGAAGTAAGAAAACTGGGGCGTGATAGGGACCTCCAATGAGTAGAGGTTTCTTATGATTCCCGATGATAGACTGGTGTTTGTTTTTCATTCATTGTACAGTAGGAAGTTTTTCCTGACATAACCGTTAGCCTTAGAGTTGTTTTTTTTTTCTTCTTTGCAGACCTTTCGGCTATCTTATTGCTCTTAGTTCTCACTTCTGTTGTGGATGGTATTGACCCAAGGTTGTGTTATTTGCATCCTGTGCAGCCACTATTCCTGATTATAAGGCATCTTTTTGTAAAGACTGTTTTGCATGGAAGCTTTCGAACACCTAACCTGAAGGCACGTCTCAACACATTCCGCGAGGAGTTCCGAGCAGTTTGGCGCAATTATAGGGAGATGTAAATGAGTGGTCCTAGTTTCAACAATGTAAGTGGAGCTTTCTTTGTGTCGTAATATTTTGGTTGATTCGCTAGTTGTTTCTGTGATGCGAAAAGGAACTTTTATCTAATTTCTTCCAAGTTCAATCCATGATTTTCACAAACCTGCAATTGCTTTGCATACTCATCTAAGTTTGGTTCTCCCGTATTTTCAGTAATTGTTGGTAAGCATCAGGCCTTTCTTGTCGCTCTCTTGCACTTGTTGTATCATAATTCGTCTCGTACTTGAAACTTGCATGTATTTAGATCTGCTTTAGTGATGCAGGATAAAATATGGAGAATAAGTATTTTTATATATTATTGGCATATAGCTAATTATAGTGTAAATATGGTATTTTCGTTTTTATTATTTAGATAAATCTTAGAAATATCTAGAATATCCATTTTAGAGTTTTATTATCTTAGGAATGTCTTAAGTTATCTTAGATAACAAGTTTTAGGGTTTAGGAGTTATCTATATAAAGAGCTCTATGTGCTACGGCTTAGTTAGTTTTTGATGATCAATTTTAATATGACTTTAATGTCTTTTATGAGTTTCTACCCTAGAACCTGATTTATTGAAGTTCCGCTTGAATCTACCCGTATTCTACCTATTCTATGATTTTCCTTACATTAATTGGTCGAGCCAGAAAGATCCTAGATTTTTTTTTTTTTTTCGCATCATGGAGAGGAATCGATTAGAGTTGGCTAAGATGAGGAGTCAGATTGAAGACTTGTGGAGAATTGTAAAAACAATTCAACACAGAGAACTTATGGAAGCCCCAATGGAGATTAGGAAGGCAACCATGCACTGTTGAATTGTCGGAAGGCATCAAGAGGATTATCTTGTTACTAATATTTTGTGCTTGGAAGAAGTTTCAGCGGATAGTGATCGTGAACGCTACTCTTCAGATCTACCAGAAGGAGATTATGAAGATGTTGCACATGAGGCGTTCAACGAAACATTGTTCCATGGTTATGATCATGAGGCGCGTTGTTCTCGGTCAACGAGAATGACAAAAATCAAGTTGTCGTAGTTGGGACTCACCACGAGTCTATGATACTTATCCGGATGATGAGATTTGGCACAAGGAAGATTGTCTTGATCCATTCATGGAGGATCACACAACAATTTGTAAGTTCACTGATTGATTACTATCTCATAACAGATTCTTTTCATAATAATCATAATACTCATATTTTAAGGGAAACTCAAGGCGTTTCTTGGAGATTGATTTTTATGAGACCATGTTTACGACATAAAAGAACTTCTAGAGAAAATTATGACGGTAAAATTTGTGGACAAACTTTCTCTATCAAAGGGAGAAATACTATGAGTGAAGAGTTAGCAAGAAAGATTTTGAGGAATTCAATATCCAAGTTTGTTTTTATTATCATAAGTTTGATAATGAATCTGTTGTTAGAGATCACATTTGTTATGTGTTTGATCGAAAAGGAAAAGAGTCATCGGATGAGGCGTTGAAAGTCACTTTTGCGTGTTGTTTTCAAAAATTCCCAAGGTTCTTGCTTGCAAAAGAAAACCAAAGTTCGAGGTCGACTAGTTTTGCAAAAGATACACAAGAGAACTACAAAGGAAAAAATTGAGGTCGAATTTTCTCTAACAAAGGAAGAATGATGCGGGATAAAATATGGAGAATAAGTATTTTTATATATTATTGGCATATAGCTAATTATAGTGTAAATATGGTATTTTAAGTTTTTTATTATTTAGATAAATCTTAGAAATATCTAGAATATCCATTTTAGAGTTTTATTATCTTAGGAATGTCTTAAGTTATCTTAGATAACAAGTTTTAGGGTTTAGGGAGTTATCTATAAAAGAGCTCCATGTGCTTTCTGGCTTAGTTAGTTTTGATGATCAATTTTAATATGACTTTAATGTCTTTTATGAGTTTCTACCCTAGAACTCAGATTTATTGAAGTTCCGCTTGAATCTACCCGTATTCTACCTATTCTATGATTTTCCTTACATTATTTAGTGTCTACATTTGTCGACACCATTTAGTAAAACCTTCCTGTTATATGCAATAGCCATGTAGTGAAACTTGTACATAATGAGGCCAATTATGAATGAGATACGAACTTTTCATTGATCGGAATAACCGATTCCTGACTGAAGGGTTAGTTTTGAACTTTTCTGAGAGTTTCTTATCGTATAAAATTTTCTGTAAAGCGCTTCATAGATCTCTGGATTGCTATTAGCTTTGTAGTACAAACTGTTTGGTTTGAGTTTTTACGTAATAACTAGCCATGGCTTGTATAAGAGGTGGGGAGTTTGCCTTCTCTTTACACATCTACTCTCAACTTATATTACTAGTGGTACTGTTGCATTGTATATAGGTATGCATTTTATTTTCAAAGCATGGAAGTGAAAATAGAAAAACTCGAATCATTTTATTGAAATTCCTTGAGCACGTGGTTCTAGTACTAGAGGCTTGTGTAGGCAATGATGACCTCTTCCATGCATAAGCATTGGCTGTTGAATACATGTCAGCGAGAAGACACCTTCTTCAATGCATGGAACTCTATTTCAATAGGGACCATGTTTACCGCCTACTACAAACAAAGGTATGTGGTTACAGTTTTGTGGAACATTTAGGAGTTTAATTGCCTACACGAGCCTTGTGTTGTTATCATGCCTTTAATTCTCTTCATTGCCTTGTATTCCATGGGTTTTTTCCGCCATCATGCACATTTACACTTCTTTAAAATACTTTCTAATGTAAGCTATTGTTGTTTTGGGAAGTAATTAGGTGTGAAAGTGTTCGTATTTGCGAAGTGTTGTAGTTTGTGATTATAGGTATATAGTTTTCTTAGGTACAAAATATGTTCATGATCTTTGTACTACAGATTTTGTATTCACTTAGGACATAGGAATGAACTTATAGTGATATAAGTGAACATGATTGAACTTAGGAAGTTTCTACGTATTCCATGGATTTTTTTGGTACTTAAAGAATTTGTTTTCCTTTTTGGTATGAATCGAATGAGTATTGATATGAATTGAATGAGCTTTGATGTGAATTGATATGATGAACGGGATTGAAAGGTGTATGCAGGATATTTAAGAATTAGGCTTACTTGCGATAAATGAAGCGCCGGTCAGTATGACCTGGTCAAGGTTGTCGCGATATTTTGTTGTTAAGAAAAAAATTCGTAACGGCTCGGAGATATTACGACCATGTTGTTACAAAAAAAAATTTATAACGGCCCTTATTTTATACCACGTGTCAAATTCATGTATTACCACTACATTACTAGAGTCAGATACAACCAAAATTAAGTAGCCCCATTATAGATTACAAAAAAGCGTAACACCCACTTTGCAACGGGAGGAGCCGTTACAGCCCCCTTTCGTAACGGCTCTATTCTGCTACTTCTGAATCAAAATTTGGTGTAGTGAGCGTTGGTGCGGAGGAGAAGCACAATGCAATCGCTGAAGTATGCAACCGGTGCAATCAAGGTATTTGTAGGCGTTGTTGAATGCCCGAAATGGGATGAGTGGGAATGTTGAGTTTCATGGTACTGCAGGTGGAATGGGTACTTGAGATAGCTAGGACGAGTGTGTGTCTTTGGGGGAAATGGAGAACTAGTCGTAGTGATTGAAATTGAGCAAGAATTTGTGTTGAGGTGGAGAGGTCGAGCTAAGAAGATTAGATGCGTATTAAACTGAGTTACAGATGTAGATGGATTTGGTGAATTGCAGATGCAGTTACAGCTGAGATGCCGTAGAATTCAAAGAGTTCAAGAGTAGCCATCATGGCCATTTGGGGAGTTGTGTGCGGTGCTCAAGTTGCGAAGTGCCTATATGGAGCAGCCATCATGGTCGGAAATGTATGAGAGTTTTGCAGTGCAATGGTCTATACCGCACGGCAATTCCCCAATCGCCCAATCGACCATATCTAACTTCGTTTGATTCCTGACTCAACTTGGTGAGTGACTGTGTCCGATTCTCGAGTTGAGTCATCCGGGATTGACTCGGTGATCAGCTTGGCCCGGCCCGATTGACCGACTGAGCTTGGCCGTCCGACCCGATTGTGCCGGTGTGGGCGGACTTTTCCGCCACCGGAGCCGTTCAGGACTTTTCGGCCGATTTCCCGGCCACAATACCAGACTTCCGGCGACGATTTTGGGGCGTATTTTCTACACGGGTTTCTCCTTCTTGTGGGCTTGGTGGATTCTCATCTAATGGACTTTGAAGACTAGACCTAATTTTAGAAGTTGGAGAAAAGCTATAAAAGGGAAGGTCTTCTACAATATATCATATCTTTTTTTGCTTGGAATTTTTGGGAGAGCCACTTTTCTTTACGCTTCTAGGGTTTGGTTTTGTTCTTCTTCTTCTTTGTTTTATTATTGAATATTGATGATGATGAACTCCATAGCTATGAGTAGCTAAATATCTTATTGGTTATGGGATAAAAGTTGATTTCTCAACATGCTTTTGATTCAATGAATTAGTTTTGTCTCAGTAATTATTGTTTGTGATTCACAATTAATAGTGTTATAAGATTTGAAAACTTGTTAGGTTGAGTCAGGAATCAATCCGATTTTGTGTTCATCTCTAGAGCTATATTAGGGTTTTCATACGAAACGCGTTGTTTATCCCCGATTCTAAGTAGCATAATTGTGGTTAGAGCTTGTAGTGATATATCCTACTAGTCACAAGTGAATCATAACTTTTGTTAAAACGTTTAGTGCTTTTACATTCGTTTGCATTGATGAGTCTTATTCCATAAATCTTAATGCTTTTAGGGAGTTAAACTTAATTGTGCTTTTACACTTTAGGTTGCTTTCTACGAAGAATTCACATATGCATCTTTTAATGTGGTTGTGATGAAAACTTGGGAATTAACGGGTTATACTTGCGATCAAGATATCCTAGGACTTTTAATAAATACGAGATTAAAATACCAATTCTAATCATTGATGAAAATACATGTTTTGTGAATGATACTATCCCATTTGACCAATATCTTCTCCTTATTGATAATTCCAATTACTTACTTTGTTTTTAATTACTTTTATTTGCTTAAATACAACAAACATACCTTGGGTTACTTAGAAACCTGAAAATTTATAACAACAAACGCCTCTTGTGGATACGAACTCTTTCTTATGAATACTATATTTATATCTAGTTGATTGAGAAAGTGAAATTATATTTAATGGATTGACAATGACCATCAGTGTCTTTTCTTTGGTTAAATGGAATGTAAAACTATGAAGATCTATATAAGCTGAAACTCAGAGATTGATCGATCATTTATCCTCAAATACGTAAAAGTATGAATGAAGATATATGAGTTATGTGTGACTAGTACAAAATTCAATACTTGTGATACATGGTGTGGGTTGTTTGTTTGACGGAAAGGAACCCATATATTAGTGATGTAATGAAGATTGATCTCATTCCTAGTCAAGTTTGGAACTTTTCACATGTGTTCAAGGGAGATAGTTATTACTTGTCCGTACTTTTAAGTCCCATATTTCTGTTCGGATATGACTGAGTTGTCCCCACTTACGACTCATAATCCATTTTTAGGCTGAATCAAGGACTACATGGCATAATAGATTCATAGGAATGCACTATAAAAATTACATTTCAAAGAAAAAAATTTATTTTTCAAGTTGAGTATTTGAAGATATTTCTATAGAAGGCGTTTGATAATTTTAAAAGTATTCTCATTTGCCAAATCCGACATAGTAAACTATCCCTGTTTTGTAGTTTTTTTCCCAAAGTTCCTTTATATAAACTTTTAACATTTAGGACTTCAAGAAAAATCAAAAATTCCATAACTGACCTGAATCTAATTACTACATAAAACTTCAAGTCTTCGAAAATATTCAATATCGGATGATTCAGAGAGTTTCCCATGTGATTGTTAATACCTAAAGAAAGTAGAGCATCAAACATATCTTGTTTCGTATATTTTTGTAATTGGATAAGTCACATGTAAAAATGTTGAATCATCTTCTTTGCCTTTTTATATCAAGCTGATTGTTAACAAGTATATATTTGTAAGAAAAAAAAATGTACATAAAAACTAACAACTAACAAACATTTGATTCCCGGTGGCATGATCATACATATTTGAGAGTAGTAGAGAAACCTATAGGCATAAAATGAGCATTATAATTTGTTTATGTACGAGTTATGCTTCAAAAAGTAAAATAAAATGTATGAGTTAAGTCAATCCAATATCCCATGACACTTATTGGTTGTTCCTTGCACGGTCTATTTGAACTTCTTTCGGTAATAATTTGTGAATCAATGAACTCAATCCCATTAGATTTGTTTGTGAATCGATAAATTCAATATATCATTAAATTGTTGAAATTATTTTATTCGGGGTTCTGCAAACCATGACACAAACCACATAATTACTGCTCACACACATGAGGGATGAGCCCCGCCCTCCATGGATAAACATGGTCTCATTTATGGGATTTGTTGTGAATGGGTTATTTTATAAAGTAACGAATCACGGATCAACAAGAATGCTTTTTAGTTTACTATTCATGATAACTTATGAATTTGTACCCTCAATACCATCTTCTAGCAGTTCAATTTCATCGAACATCTAACTCATATATTTTATAAATTTTGTAACTATTACACATCTATAAGTCCATTATTTGGAACAAACAATTATGCATACAAATATCCTTTATTTTCTTGTCTTAGATCTAAATACTGAATGAGCACAATAATTCATTTATTTAAAGTGTACGAAAATAAAACTCATTATATGTGTCAAGTTTAATTAAATCACAGGTAATTACATGAAATTAAGCATTATTGGGCTGAGTCAAACACTTAAGATTATTTTTGGACGAAGTGAAATATTTGGTTTAACAACTAACATGGTAATAGTTTTATAAGATTCGAATCTCTATCGTTCTCTTTGGGTTGGATATGAGACGATCGATATATGTTACTTTTACTATTTTCACTTGGCCCTTTTTTTCTCTTCTTCGGGTTATCAATTCCAAATTCAGTCTTTTTTTGTTGTTGTTTCGGTCGTATTTATCGAGTTGAGATACAATACCTCTATTAACTAATTTCAAATCAATGAATTTCTTCATATCAGCGGGATCAAGAAAAAGAAGAAAAAAATGGGCACCTTTGTTGGTCTTTAAAAAGTACCCAATTGCAGCCCAACAATTTTGATTGCATTTGACATGCATTTTCAACTTTCAAAGGAGATTCCGACCGAGTCTCATGACTCGGATTCCTAACTAGCCTGACTCAACAACCCTGATCCAAGTTAGGCATGAAGGAATGATATACATAAAACAAATCAAGTTCAGATGGCAAACCATTGGCAAAAATACAACTTTCCCTTTTTAGAGCAAGACAAGAAAGTATGCTTCATGCCTAGTTTTGAGACATCTATCAGATGGAAAGACTGGAAGGTTCATTACTTTTGGTAGCTTTCCCAAGCCTTTAATACTAATTGCCTAAGGTTTATAATCATATCAAACAAGCCGATAAACAAAATGAAGAAATACATAAGAAGCGGTAAAAATTGTAAACTAAAACTTCCATTCAGGTTCGATTTAATAGACAAATTGTTTAAGGATCTTTTCTTGCAAGGAATGACAGAGCTTTTCAAAACAAAACAACATCAAAAGTTGCTTTACAACAAAATATAAAGTATCAACTTTTCATTTTGGTGTTTTGTCTTTCAAGATTTGGAAAATCGTTTCCAAGATGTAATTTCTAATCGACCTCAAGTCACTACTTTGATTTTCTGTAACCCAAGAAATTGTATGTAACTTCTTTCTCTTTTTTTCTTTTCTCTTAATTGTACTCTTGAGGGTGGTACAAGCCTTTTTGTACCCTATCCTTTTTTGATCGATCTATTCTTCTTTGGAGTCAAAAAAAAGGGGAAAAAAAGCTTCCATTCGGTTTCGAAATAAATATGGGATGACATATGCTATAACACATTAGGCAATCTTTTTCTTTTCGTTTAGATCATGGAAATTGGATTAGCATTTAGGTAAGCTATGCCCGAGTGATCAAACATACTGCACTAGTGATCACAAATACTTCCGCCCTCTCGAAAATTATATACTACTCCATTCTCCAATGTACCAAGAATTAGGCATTAAATTTGTATATCATGGAAGCCAGTTTGCTCAAACATCTTATTTTATTTATTTTGTAGTGGGAAATAATGAAAAATCAATGAGAAAAAAAATGATCTAAATTTGGATTATTATTTTTTTTAAATTTTTGAGCAAATCAATTCTTTAGGGGTGTATATAAGCACAAATACACATATCGACCTTGCTTATTTTCTAATTGCACACTATTTGAAATGGAGAATATTAAGCACAAAAAGAGCACGATAATTTAATTATAACGCTTGTTTCATTACAGAGATTGTTTCCTATACAAGTCGTCATTCTTCTAGTGTGTTTCGGCTTGCTCTGTATGATGTGCCTTCCTTATTTTAAAGAGAAAATGAGTCATTTGTCCAAAAAAATTTAAAACACGGTTCAAATGGACGAGTAAAAAAAGTACGGGTGAAATAGCCAAAAAATAATAGCAAGGATTTAAGCTGGATTCCTAAACTTATACTTAAAAAATAGCAAGGATGAAGCTGGATGCATCCTGTGTAAAATAAAAATAAAAATAAAATATATGAAAATGGGCCAAGGGATGGCAACGGTTTATCGCCTGTTATTTTTAAATTTTTGTCCATTTAAACAGTATCTTTTTAATTTTTGGCTATTTAAACAGTATCAAAACTTAAGTGTCTTTTTCATCCAGGAATTGTTGATTTTGGTCTTTTTGACCAATTTTGTGTATTTTAAAACATTTGTTTCCATAGGCTTCATTGAGTTTTCCAAATTAAACTTTAGTGAAACCAATCCACTGAATTTTTTGCACATTGAAGATTCTCCCCCTGTTGCTTGTTTGCTAGATTTCGATATGAAACAGGAAAGGTAGGGTATTAATTCAAAGCGATGAAAGATTATATTTATTATTCTTGTATGTCTTCTAAATTAAAGGAAACATTTTAGTGCTCAAGGTCATCATCATTCTGCATTTCACAAACCACGTGACGTCATCTGTTTTACATCATTTCGGTCTAGTTCTTTTCATCATAGTATGTACGGACAACATCATCATGGGTCTATGCAACAAGTCTAGAGGAAGCAACTGGTGGTAGTTTTCAATTGCAAAGTAATGATGGTGGTTTAAACGGAGATGATAAATGTTGAGATTATTAGTCCCACATAGCTAGCTGGGCAATCTAAAATCCTGCTGCTTATAACCCCTTAGGGCCTTTCCACTTATCGTCAATTGGTTTTGAGTTGGATGCCCGTATTCTAACATGGTATCAGAGCGGGCTATTTGCGACGAGTCATTTGACCGCGCCTTTACTCCGTCACCGATTTATTGTCCGCGTGTTAGACCAAGCGAGGCTACACGTGAGGGCGTGTTGAGATTATTAATCCCTCATAACTGGGCAATCTAAGATCATGTGGCTTATAACCCCTTAGGGCCTCTCCACTCATCGATTCGTTTTGAGTTGGATGCCCGTAATCTAACAATAGAGCTACCGAGGGTTGGGCACCGCGGGTTGTCCCGACCCTCACAAAAAACTCTCCCCACCGCCAAACCACGGATCAACAGGGGGTCAGTATTAGTATGGGTCTCGCCTCAGTGTGAGAGGCGGGACAGACCGCGGGATCCCATCCCGCGGTCGGTTAATCATTTTCGGTGGTTTAATGGCTAATAATAGTTGTGTTTAGCTCAGAATACAGTACACGTACCACATATATTGTCATGGGTCTTCTACTTTTACATCAAAAAGCGTCCATGGACCATGATCCATTTGCTTCTTGAGTCCAAAACTAATATAGATCATTACTAGAACATAAACCATTTATTCCAGAATAAAGAAATTGAACTCCACAACACTGGGTTGCACGGACGCTCCATTTCTTGAGCCGTGTCCGCGTCCGGCTCGCGGCGGACACGGGATGCGCGTGGGACGCTGACACGACGCGTGTCCGACACACCAATTTGCGCGTCTAACGCGTCTGGGTTTGGATCGCACTTGGAGTGATGCGTGTCCGAAGCATTTTTTTCATTTTCATATAAATTTTTTCCTTTATTTTTACTATTATTAACCAAATGAAGAAAGACAAACATTTCGATCAATAATTTAGGTCTTTATTCGGATTTTGTAATTGGAAATGACATCACGTATACCCTTAGTTGGACATGTGTTGATCTAAGAATGCATTTTGATTGTGCTATGTGTTTAATAGTGACTGATTATTTGACATTCGGCGTGTATAAACGAACGATATCTTCTTTTCTTTTGAAATTTATACATATATAACATCATTTTTTAATTTTTAGGGTCGAAATACTTGACTTTGCTGTATAAATACATGATTATATATATAAACTAGCTCTTAACCCGTGCCGAAACGGCACGGGAATAATTTTCATATGGATATTAAATTCAATATTTTTATTAATTATCGACTTTACTTGTCATTACAAAAGTGAAGGGAAAATCAATATATATTTGTATTCTCCAGTTTACTAATCTTTTATCATGTATTCATATATGATTCATTTCTAGTATGTTTGATAGTTTGACATTCTCGCAAATAATGCCTCTTCCCGAGCTGTACCCTATCAGTATTACTCTTCCACAAAAAACCAATGATATTTGATATGTTTCATAGTTTGCAAAGACAAAAAAAATATTATCAATAATTTGAAACGGTATTGCCCTTCTGCATCTCCCCTATTTTAGTGACCGCGTCAAACCAAAACATCGAACTATGTAGGTAAAATTTTTTTACATCACTCGAACTCATTCGTCCCACAAATAATTGTGTACGTATTAACAATGTCAAGATCCTTCTTGATTTTGTCCCCTTTAAAAATGGTCCAAAAAGATTGAAACTCAGAATGAAATCTACGGTACATATTACATCGTATGTTTTTACAATCCGAATAGCACAAATAAATACTAATTCATTTATCCAAGTCATTATATTATAAAAACGTTGAGCCATTACAGATGGCAACCCATTCGACTCAGAAAAGATATATCTTCAATTCTTTAAAACCCTCAAACAATCTACGACATTGATCTTATAAATGTGAGGTTATTCGCTGCATAAAATATAGTTAGTAGTCAAATGGTTAACCACTTGACCTAATGATAATAGACTATGTTATCCATCCTTATTAAACAAAAATAACGTTCTGCCATGTAATAAGAAATACGTGAGACGATGCGAAATTACTCATTTGTTCAATTTGGTCACCAATACTTACGACTACAAAAACACCATCCACCATTTTGTTGTTGCTGAAATAGCTTCCGTCACCATTTCCAACCACACCACAATGTTTTTCCTTTACACCATCACGACCACCATTGTGATCCACTTAATAAATGTTGGACAATTTAGATATTAGCTAATCAATTGTATTTAGTATCATTGTTTAATAAAAATATTTGTTAATAGAATAATCTAATTATTATCATTTTTTGATGCAACGTCTACTATGAAAAATTAATAGAATGGTTATTATTATGAAAGACAAACGTAAAATTAGTAATTTGTTATTTAGACGTTAGATAAATTTTTAATCATCACTTGTGAGAAACAATTACAACCTTAGATTTATCTATTGCAAGAATAAATATGACATTGTCCATAATAAGCAAAAAAGGTTATGTCAATTTAACCATTTTTATTTTTATGTTGGATTTATATGAACTGATAATTGATTTTCATATTTTTTAATTATTATGTTTCTTACGGAGAATAGCTAGGTTGACCGAAATATGTGTTTCGAAGAAACCACCGAGTGAAACATGTAGTGGGACCTCTTTTGAAAAAATCAACCATAAATTGATAATAATGTTATTTTTGTTCTAACGACATACAATAAACATTTTCCCTCACGATCTTGAATCGCACTACCTCCACCAGAACGACTCATTACCACTACCTTCTCCACCACAATCACTATCGTCACTGGCTCCATGCATCACCACTCTCAAACACCCCCGTGGTTATCTCTAATTTCTATTGATATATTTATTAATGTATTTATTATGTATTTAATACAAATATATTTAGAAAAATGGAATTGGTTAAAAAAGATTTGTAAAAGTTATTATGTTTCTTAATTAACAAATTTATTATTTTTTTAATGAAAATATATTTATTAAGATAATTATAAGACCCTTATGATAAGAGATTAATTAAGTATTTATTATAAGAAATTAATGATACAATAATGATGTAAACAACCACAACCACAGATTTAGCTTTCCCTAGGAGAAATCTGGACCACTCGAAGAAATCAACCACAACTTCCGTAATAATGTTATTTTTGTTCCAACGACATAGAATAAACATTTTTTCACTACTGACGAACCTTTGCACAAACCGCCACCGAGCGACTCATTAACACTACCTTTTCCACCACCATCACTATCGTCACTGGCTCCATGCATCACCACTCTGGCAATTGTCCATAATAAGTTAGAAAGATTATGTCAATTTTAACCCTTTTTTTGTTGGCTTTATATAACCCGATAATTGTTTTTCATATTTTTAATTATTATGTTTCTTACTTAGGTTGACCGAATTATGTGTCTCGAAGAAACCCCGAGTGAAGCATGTAGCGAGACCTACTGAAAAAATCAACCATAACTTCCGTAAGAATGTTATTTTTGTTCCAACGACATACAATAAACATTTTTTCACTACGGCACTGAACCTGCACCACCGCTACCAGAATGATTCATTACCACTCACTACACCAAATCAGGAATTTTGTCACAGGCTATACCTGTTACTTATTAAATTTGTAACGGGTATAGCCTGTGACAAATAGGCCGTTATTAATAATTGTGATGGAGTTTTGTAACGTTTATATCTGTGATAATTGCCAGATACAGTCACATTTAAAAAGCGTTACAATAATTAATAGTCACAATTAACCTAATTTTATGATTGCGACACGTGTCATTTTTGTCACATTTATCTTAACGGTTTTTAACTGTTACTCTCTATTAACCACAATTCAGAGTAGGACACGTGTCTTAAAGAGTCACATTTACAGCCAACACTTATAATCATTCTTGAATCCTTGCAACGATTGCTTGGCGACACGTGTCCTTTTTTGTCACGGTTAAAGTAACACATATTAGTGTTGCCATTAATTGTAACAGTTACTCATAGGACACGTGTCGTCCTTTTGTCACGGCTTATGATGAGGCGTGTTATTTTTTCTTCACAATTTGTGTCACAGTTATAACCTTGACAATTCTTTCTGTTACAATTAATAAAACTGGGTAGCCCAAATCATTTTCATGGACCTGGACTTCCAGTTTACAGGCCTGTAATACAATTAAAACTGAACTTGGAACCCAGGCCTGCAATTTCTTATTTTTCAATCTGCAGTTCATGCATTCTCAAAAAAGATTCATACATTCATTACGAACACAAGTACAACAGAATCGTTACATTCGTTAAACAGAATCGTTCCACTCGTTTTGAAATTTAACCCAAAACAATTCAAAGCTAACACTTTGAGCTGCCATAAAGCTCCTCAAAGTAATGCAGCCCTTTAATGACGCGTGTCTGTCCAAAGCATGTGCCTCGCCATCAAGCCTTTAGTATATAAACCCAAGTCAAGAAAAAAATGGTATTCAACAATCAATGACCGACAAGGATGACCGATTCAATCATTCAAGAAAGTGAAAACAAATTGTTCCGTAAAATTTTATTAAGAGCGATGAATTGTACCTTTGTCCTAGTGTTGGCTTGAGCCTTGGGAGCAAGCAGGTTTTTGGCAAAGAAATGACTTGGTACAGGTTTGGCCACTCGTCATTACTGGAGAATAAGAGCAATGCTAGTCACTAACTAGCTAGCACCTAATCTAGGCTCCGCGTAATTTTCATCTAAATGTCAATTTACAGCATATCAAAGTCTTTTTGTTCGGGAAGGCTTACTACTCTTCTCAATCACTCCAACAATAGAATGTTCACATCAGATTAGTATCACACTGCACTGAAGTTATCTATCAGTGAAGTAATCTATTGCCTACATTACGAAAAAACAGAAACTGACCATCTTGTACCATCTAAAGCAGTGATCAAAGTTATGATACAAGAAAGTTCGTTTAACCCTAATTCCATAACTAAACACAAATCACAATCAAGAACTGAGTAAGATTGAAGAAATGAATTAAGAAACTGAAAACAAGAAAAGAAATTACTTACCGTAACCCATAATTCGATTTACTGAGGATACAAAAACATGAAAGTAACAGAGATGAAACTGCACTCCGAAACATTTCCAAAGGAAAAAATCATATTCCCTGTAACAACATACATAAATTTTATCAGTTAATTTGAAATTCATTGGCTTGAAATAAGATCTAAGTAGAGAAAAATTCTTACTTCTTTGCCAAGTATAGTTAACTGATCCATTTGGAGAAGATGCATGCCATAATGGAGTACATAACCGCACAAACATTCTTTTCGGTGAATATCAGTTATATCATCTCTCGCCTTTCTCATTACCTGCGCCAAATAAATCAGTTTGGTAAGAAATTTTTGTTCATAACAAATTAAACCCAACACATAGGATAACAATGGCTACTTTTTAATAGGACACAATACCAAATAAGCTCACATTATTAACTATTTCGGATCACGCTGGTCCATGGCCATTGTTGTCACGAGGTAACCGCACAATGGTTTTGTCAAAGGACTCTAAAGTTACGTTAGAGTAGAGTAGAAACGAGCACCAAATATTTCCCTGCAAACTTCAATGTCAAATGATGGATTAAAACGTAGAATTTTTTTATTCATTTTGATGTTTTGATGAAAAGGTATGAATTACCTACTGCAGATCTTGAATGTGAACTGATCACCACCAACCTATTGCAGTTTTCTTAAGAACAGGACCTAATCCTTCCTCATTAAATCTCTCTGACTCAGGCCAGATACCTACAATCTCAAGTATAAAACTCAAATTCTCATTCTCTGACTCATAAAATTTCAAGGGATAGTACATACTACGCCCTGAAACATACCAGACATAGAGCACTAAGTAAGAAACTTACCAACAACAATAAAGGAAAACCGCTTTTCTTGGGGATCCAGAAATAAACTACAATGAAAACTTCACCACTGGTTTCTTATCATAATAAGATCGCCTTCCACCACCTCCATAACCCGAAGGCGCTCAAAGAAGAAGAAAAGCACAAAGGTGTCAGCTACTCGAATAAAGGTTCTAAAGCATTTGGAACGATCCACAAGTATAGATTCATTTAACAAACCTAGTTGGCCTGCCTCGGTGGCGCATCTCCTCAAGCCTTTTCCTCGTCTCAGCAGCAACCACCACAGTTATCTCTATGCCACAGAAAAGTTGTCCATTCATATGATACCGAGCCTCTCCAAGATCAAAAGGATCTACAACCGCACAAAAGTGAATCCTCGAGGCTCCCTACTGCATATGAAACCCATAATTTGAGAGTATTTTAGTTGACCAAGAAGCGTAAGGGCACATTAATAGTCGAGGTAGTGATAGATTACCTGCGGCCTAGCTCTCCTTTGCTGAGAGACAGCAACATAAATAGGTTTCCGACCTATCATCTTCCCACTCATTTCAGTCACCTACAGGATTGTTTCACCATGGGTACATGTTTTTAATCATTCATACAGAAATTTCAAAATCACTTCGTAATTGTGAGAAAAAAAAAGGAAATAAAAGAGCCATAACAACTTATAGCTCTAGCAGCTTCCTCAGGGATGGAGAATGCAACAAAACCAGAGCCCCTACTCACTCCTCGATGATCAAGCATCTCCATTACCAGCCCCAATACTACTACAAATCATCTTCCCACTCATTTCGGTCACCTACAGGATTGTTTCACCATGGGTACAGGTTTTTAATCATTCAAACAGAAATCTCAAAAGCACTACGTAATTGTTAAAAAAAAAGGAAAGAAAAGAGCCATAACAACTTATAGCTCTAGCAGCTTCCTTAGGGGTGGAGAATGCAACAAAACCAGAGCCCTTACTCACTCCTCGATGATCAAGCATCTCCATTACCAACCCCAATACTACTACAAATCACCACCACCACCATCTTTAATATCATACTACAACGAATCACAAGCATCACCATTTCCATTACCTGGAAAGAATAATCAAATTAGTACTAAAAGAAGCCTTTGACGATCAAATATAACTTAATTTATAAATTATGAACAAATGAAAATAATGAACAAAACATAAGCGGAGATGATCTAAGCATACAAATGAAAATTATATACAGGACTTCTCCCGATTTTAAAAAATTATAAACCAAACATCAGAATCATTAAGAAACCCATACAATTATGTTGAAGAATAAAATCTTTCAAACCCATCAGCATACATAATCTTAGCAAAAACCCTGAAACTGAAGAAAAAAATTCTGGATCTAATTACTTCATTTACACAAGTGTAAAACCATTTGAATTCTAATAACTTCATTAACAAAAAATCTTATTAATTCTATAACTTCGTCAACAAAAAATTGAAAAAAGAGGGAGAAGTTATACCTGAGGATCTTCAACAAATGCAAGGGAAGATGTTGAATGTTCTTCTACTGATTGCTAGAACAAAAAAAAAACAAATGATACTTAAAACCCTATCCACAAAATCAAACCCTACCTTAAACATTGAAAAATAGAGAAAATAAATTGCAAAACGTAGGTTTACCTGATAAAGTTTGTAGAAAATCAAACCGAAGGTAAAGAATTTCTATGAAATCAACAGAAACCCTAACAAAAACCCCAAATCAAAACTCTAATTTCAATCCAAATCCTAAGAGAACTTGAGATCTACTGGGTTCCATTAAAAATAGGGTATCTATTTCCAATGAAATTAGAGTATTGATTTATAGATTACGGTTTCGTTTCTCTGATTTGGAGGAGGGAGATGAAGAATATGGAGAAAAGAGCAGCGTTCTGGTAAGGTTGGAGCATATGGAGTTATTGCTTCCACTTAAGTTTGTTGTTGATTCTGAAAACTCAACATTTGGTTATGAAGTAGATCGAGTGTAATAACTCTACTTCGATTGAGTGTGTTAGGGTTTCAAATCGAAAAGGAAGAAGATGGGGTGATTTGTCTTAGGGTTTCAGGTCGAAGGAGGAGAAGATAAGGTTAGGGAGGCGGAAAAGAAAATAGATTTAGGTTTTTATTTTGATTTTCTCTCTCCTATAACTATATATAGAACACCCTTGTTCTTGTGCGGTAGAGTTGGACGACTAGTGACTACGACACCTATCTCGATTAGTTTTAGAAGATCAAATGGTTAACATATTACCACGTGTCACAAGGAAATTCATTGGACGGCTCTCATTTTTTTTAAATTAGGTGGTGCATTTAATAACTTACCGAACCATGTGACATCGTAAAGTAGGAGTTCATAACTTTGAAAAGAAAAATCTAGTAGTTTACGCATATTTTGACGCGTATATCACACCAAATCCAAATAATTTTTATGAAGGAGTGTGAATATGAATAATGAAAACGAATCAGAAAAACGATGAATTAATCTAGAGAATCGGAAGTTGAACTAAAGCATTAAAAACTCAAGTTCCCAAAGATTACCTAAGATAGACGAATTTCTCATTCGGATGAACCCGGAGACGAAATATATCGATTTGAACATTAAAGGGTTCAAGGATTACTAGAGTTAGACTCGAGTTTCGATTGAGATGAATTAAAGATGAAATTGAAATATATCATATTTGAACATCCCAGGTTCGAACATTACTAGAGTTAGACCTGAGTTTCTCGTTCGGATGAACTAGAGACGAAATATATTAGATTTGAAAAATCACAGGTTCAAAGATTACTAGAGTTATACCTGAGTTTCTCGTTCAGGTGAACGGAAGATGAAATATATTATATTTGAATATCCCAGGTTCAAATATTACTAGAGTTAGCTCTCGAGTCTCGTTCGGATGAACTGGATCGAAATATATCAAACTTTCAACATCCCGGTTCAAAGATTACTAGAGTTAGACCCGAGTTTCTCCTTCGGATGAACTAGAGAAGAAATATAATTTTCGACATCCCAAGTTCAAAGATTACTAGAGTTAGACCTGAGTTTCTCATTTGGATGAACTGGAGAAGAAATATATCATTTTCAAACATCGCAGGTTCAAAGATTACTAGAGTTAGACCTGAGATTCTCATTTGGATGAACCGGAGAATAAAAATATCAGTTTAGAACATCATGAGTTCAAATCTTACTAGAGTTAGACCTGAGTTTCTCATTTGGATGGATTGGAGAATAAAAATATCAGTTTCGAACATCCCAGGTTCAAAGATTACTAGAGTTATACCTGAGTCTCTCGTTCAGATGAACTGGAGAAGAAATATATCAGTTTTCAACATCCCATGTTCAAATATTACTAGAGTTAGACCTGAGTCTCTCGTTCGGATGAACTAGATCGAAAATATATCAGTTTTCAACATCCTAGGTTCAAAGATTACTAAAGTTAGACTTGAGTTTCTCATTTGGATGAACCAGAGAAGAAATATATTAGTTTATAACATCGCAGGTTCGATGATTACTAGAGTTGACTACTCTAAGTCAGAAACTTGGTAAGAACGACGAATCCATCCATTTACAGGTAAGATTTCTTCGAGATATTCTACGAAACCTTAAACAAACCCTATTTATGCATATTGCATGCAAACCAGCCTCGAGATCGAAACACAGGTCATGCGAGTTGACTACTCTAAGTCGAAACTTGGTAAGAATGACTTAATCCATCCATTTACAAGTAAGATTCCTTCAACATATTCTACGAAACCTTAAAAAAACCCTATTTTTGTATATTGTATGCGTACCAGGATACGAGATCGAAACATGGCCGCGAGTTGACTACTCTAAGTCAGAAATTCGTTAAGAACGACGAATCCATCCATTTACAGGTAAGATTCCTTCGAGATATTCTATGAAACCTTAAAAACCCTATTTCTGCATATTGTATGCATACAAAGGATCAGAGATCGAAACTCAGCCGCGAGTTGACTACTATAAGTCAGAAATTAGGTAAGAACGACGAATTCATCCATTTACAGGTAAGATTTCTTCGAGATATTCTACAAAACCTTAAACAAACCCTATTTATGCATATATGTATACATACCAGGCTCCGAGATCGAAACCTGGCCGCGAGTTGACTACGCTAAGTCAGAAACTTGGTAAGAACGACGAATCCATCCATTTACAGGTATGATTCCTTCGAGATATTCTACGAAACCTTAAAAAAAAAACCTATTTCTAGATATTGTATGCGTACCGAGGATCCGAGATCGAAACACGGGGTCGCGAGTTGACTACTCTAAGTCGAAATTGGTAAGAACGTTGAATCCATCCATTTACAAGTAAGATTCCTTAGAGATATTCTACGAAACCTTAAAAAACCCTATTTCAAGCATATTGTATGCGTACAGGATCCGAGATCAAACCGGCGCGAGTTGACTACTCTAAGTCGAAACTTGGTAAGAACGACTTAATCCATCCATTTTGTGTAAGATTCCTTCGAGATATTTTACGAAACCTTAAAAAACCCTATTTGCGTATTGTATGCGTACGGGATCCGAGATCGAAAACGGCCGCGAGTTGACTACTATAAGTCGAAATTAGGTAAAACGACGAATTCATCCATTTACGGGTAAGATTTCTTCGAGATATTCTACAAAACCTTAAACAAACCCTATTTATGTATATATGTATGCATACCAGGATCCGAGATCGAAACTCGGCCGCGAGTTGACTACGCTAAGTCGAAACTTGGTAAGAACGACCAATCCATCCATTTACGGGTAAGATTCCTTCGAGATATTCTACGAAACCTTAAAAAAAAAACCTATTTCTGCATATTGTATGCGTACCAGGATCCGAGATCGAAACCTGGTCGCGAGTTGACTACTCTAAGTCAGAATTCGGTAAGAACGACGAATCCATCCATTTACAGGTAAGATTCCTTAGAGATATTCTACGAAACCTTAAAAAAACCCTATTTCTCGCATATTGTATGCGTACAGGATCCGAGATCCAAACCGGCCGCGAGTTGACTACTCTAAGTCGAAACTTGGTAAGAACGTTGAATCCATCCATTTACGGTGTAAGATTCCTTCGAGATATTTTACGAAACCTTAAAAAAACCCTATTTCTCAGTATTGTATGCGTACCGGGGATCCGAGATCGAAACACGGCCGCGAGTTGACTACTATAAGTCAAAAATTGGTAAGAACGATGAATTCATCCATTTCTGATGTAAGATTTCTTGAGATATTCTACGAAACCTTAAAAAAAAAAACCTATTTCTCGCATATTGTATGCGTACGGATCCGAGATCGAAACCGGGCCGCGAGTTGACTACTCTAATTCAGAAACTTGGTAAGAACGACGAATCCATCCATTTACAAGTAAGATTCCTTCGAGATATTCTACGAAACCTTTAAAAAAACCCTATTTCTGCGTATTGTATGCGTACCATGATCCGAGATCGAAACCTGGCCACGAGTTGACTAGTATAAGTCAGAAATTCGGTAAGAACGACGAATTCATCCATTTACAGGTAAGATTTCTTCGAGATATTCTACGAAACCTATTTATGCATATATGTATGCATGCATACCAGGCTCCGAGATCGAAACCTGGCCGCGAGTTGACTACTCTAAGTCAGAAACTTGGTAAGAACGACGAATCCATCCATTTGCAGGTAAGATTCCTTCGAGATATTCTACGAAACCTTAAAAAAACCTATTTCTCGCATATTGTATGCGTACGGGATCCGAGATAGAAACACGGTCGCGAGTTGACTACTCTAAGTCGAAATTCGGAAGAACGACGAATCCATCCATTTCAGTAAGATTCCTTCGAGATATTCTACGAAACCTTAAAAAAACCCTATTTCGCATATTGTATGCGTACAAGGATCCGAGATCGAAACTGGATGCGAGTTGACTACTCTAAGTCGAAACTTGGTAAGAACGACGAATCCATCCATTTACGGGTAAGATTCCTTCGAGATATTCTACGAAACCTTAAAAAACCCTATTTCGCATATTGTATGCGTACGGGGATCCGAGATCGAAAGGCGGTCGCGAGTTGACTACTCTAAGTCAGAAATTTGGTAAGAATGACGAATCCATCCATTTACAGGTAAGATTCCTTCGAGATATTCTACGAAACCTTAAAAAAAAACCCTATTTCTGCATATTGTATGCGTACCAGGATCCGCGATCGAAACCTCGGCCGCGAGTTGACTACTCTAAGTCGAAACTTGATAAGAACGAGCGAATCCATCCATTTACTGGTAAGATTCCTTCGAGATATTCTACGAAACCTTAAAAAACCCTATTTCGCATATTGTATGCGTACTAGGATTCGAGATCGAAACCTGACCGCGAGTTGACTACTCTAAGTCAGAAACTTGGTAAGAACAACGAATCCATTCATGTTCGAAGATTACTAAAGTTAATCCTGAGTTTCTCATTCGGGTGAACTGAAGAAGAAATATATCAGATTCGAAAACATCCCAGGTTGAGATTACTAAAGTTAGACCTGAATTTCTAATTCAGGTGAACTGGAGAAGAAATATATCGATTCGAAAACATCACAGGTTAATAATACTAAAGTTAGACCTGAGTTTCTTATTCGGGTGAACTGAAAATGAAATTTATCAGATTTGAACATCCCGAGTTCAAAGATTACCAGAGTTAGAACTGAGTTTTCAGATTCGGATGAACATCAGTTACTAGAGTTAGACTTGACTCTTGAGTTTCTAACTCTAGTAACATGTAACATCAGCATTGAACATCACGGGTTCAAAAATTACTAGAGTGAAAATGACTAGACTACCCTTATCGGAAATAAGTGAAATAAATATTACAGATTGTGAAAATGACCATATTACTCTTACTAGAAATAAGTGCACTAAATATCACATAGACAGTGAAAATGACCATATTACCCTTACTAAGAATTAGTGCAATAAATATCATGGAGATATTGAAAATGACCAGACTACCCTTATCGGAAATAAGTGAAATAAATATTACATATTGTGAAAATGACCATATTACCCTTACTAGAAATAAGTGCAATAAATATCACACAGATAGTGAAAATGACCATATTACCCTTACTAAGAATTAGTGCAATAAATATCATGGAGACAGTTAAAATGACCATACTAACCTTATCGTAAATAAGTAAAGTAAATATTATAGATTTGGAAAATGACTATTTTACTCTTACTGGAATTAAGTGCAATAAATAATTTGGAGACTGTAAAAATGACCAGACCACCCTTATCGGATATGAGTAAAGTAATTATTACAGTCTGCTAAAATGACCATTTTACCCTTAGGGAAATAAGTGCAATAAATGTTATGGAGACTGTCAAAATGACCAAACTACCCTTATTCGAAATAAGTGCAATAAATATCACACTGATCGTGAAAATTACCATACTACCCTTTACTGGAAATAAGTGCAATAAATATTATGGAGACTGTGAAGATGACCAGACCACCTTTTTCGGATATGAGTAAAGTAAGTAGTACAGTCTGTGAAAATGACCATTTTACCCTTAGGGTAATTTGGTCATTTCCATAGTTTGTAATATTTACCTTACTTATTTCTGATAAGGGTAGTTTGGTCATTTTCACAGTCTCTATTACATTTATTAACCTTATTTCCAGTAAGGGTAAAATGGTCATTTTCACAGACTATAATATTTACTTGACTTATTTTTATAAGGGCAGTTTGGTCATTTTATAGTCTCCATGATGTTTATTGCATTAATTTCTAGTAAGGGTAATATGGTCATTTTCACAGTCTGAAATATTAACTTTTCTTATTTTTAATAAGGGTAGTCTGGTCATTTTCACACTCTAAATAATATTTATTGCACTAATTTCCAGTAAGGGTAATATGGTCATTTTCACACTCTGTAATATTTACTTTACTTATTTCCAATAAGGGTAGTCTGGTCATTTTTCTTGTCTCCATAATATTTATTGCATATGTTTCCAATAAGGGTAAAGTGGTCATTTTCACAGTCTGTAATATTTACTTTACTTATTTTTGATAAGGGTAGTTTGGTAATTTTCATAGTTTCCATGATATTTATTGCACTTATTTCCAGTAAGGATAATATGGTCATTTTCAGTCTGTATATTTACTTTACTTATTTTTGATAAGGGTAGTTTGGTCATTGTCATTGTCTCCATGATATTTACTGCATTTATTTCCAGTAAGGGTAATATGGTCATTTTCACAGTCTATAATATTTTACTTTACTTATTTCTGATAAGGGTAGTCTGGTCATTTTCATAGTCTCCAGAATATTTATTACACTTATTTACAATAAGGGTAAAATAGTCATTTCCATAGTATGTAATATTTACCTTGCTAATTTCTGATAAGGGTAGTTTGGTCATTTTCATAGTCTCCATGATATTTATTGCACTTATTTCTTGTAAGTGTAATATAGTCATTTTCATAGTCTCCATGATATTTATTGCACTTATTTCTAGTAAGGGTAATATGGTCATTTTCATAGTTAGGGTAATATGGTCGTTTTCAAAATGTGTAATATTTCCTTTACTTATTTCCGATAAGGGTAGTTTGGTCATTTCCACAGTCTCCATTATTTCTAGTAAGGGTAAGATGGTCATTTTCACGGTCTGTAATATTTTCTTTACTTATTTCTTATAAGGGTTGTATGGTTATTTTCATAGTACGTAATATTTACTTTACTTATTTCCGATAAGGGTAGTCCGGTCATTTTCACGGTTTTCCACAATATTTATTGCACTAATTTCATTAAGGGTAATATGGTCATTTTCACAAGTATGTAATATTTACTTCACTTATTTCTCGATAAGGGTAATCTGGGTCATTTTCACAGTCTGCATAATATTTTGTTGCACTTTTTGTATTAAGGGTAATATGGTAATTTTAACAGTCTGTAATATTTACTTACTTATTTTCGATAAGGGTAGTCTGGTCATTTTCACAATTTTCAGAATTTTTATTGCAGTTATTCAGATAAGGGTGTCAATTTTCACCGTCTTCGGAAGAAGCAGATATGTCAAAGTCAAATTTCTATAAAGTCATGACTTGTTGACTTGGTCTTGATCCTGTTTTCTAATATTAAGAAAATTAAAAAGAAAAAGAAAAATATATTTTGATTTATAGAAATGAAATATAATTGTTAGTTTGTACAAATGTGGGAAAATTAGTGACAATTAAAATTCAAAGTGTTATAATTTTGGGGTTGTTTTAGATGTTGTGAAATATTTGGGTGGAATCATCACTTTGAATTATAATTGTGATTGTCTGTTAGGGCTGCACAAGACCCACCCACGATACCCATACCCGCCCGTACCCGCTAAACCCGTGGGTTTTTTGTCCATACCCGCCCGTTGTGGGTGCGGGGTTGGTTATGGAAAAAAAAACCCGTTGTCTGTGGGTGCGAGGTTGGTTTTAGGTCATACCCGCCCAAACCCCCCCGAAAAACCCCCGCAATATACACCGTTGATTACTGACTAATCCTTCACCGGCCTTGAGAAGTTCAAACTCGCTCCCTAGACCACCTCTTTTGTCCCTTTCTCCGAGAGACTTCACGTTTTCAATGGTTGTTGGTGTCTTGTGTGTGAACATATCCACGAGAGGTGCCAATTTAAGAGCCGGCCTTCTTAACGTTCGAGATTTCTTTACCATCAAAAATAAAACGAGCGTATTCGATTTGCTATCACTATAATTAGCCGCATGCGTCATGAAATATATTAAAGCGGACTCCATGGATTGTAATCTTGAAAATTTCAATGTGGTGCAAACAGATTATAGCGAACTCCTCCTCCTCCCGATCAAGATATCTAATTTTTGGATTATATCTAATTATTCGGGTTTAAGCTGTTTAAACCCAAACCCGCCCTACCCAAACGGGTGGGTAACAAAACCCGCCCGCTGTTTGTGGGTGCGGGGTTGGTTATGAAAAAAAAAAACCGCAGCCTGTGGGTGCGAGGTTGGTTTGAGCATATACCCGCCCATACCCACCCATGTGCAGCCCTATTGTCTGTAAAATTGTCAACGAATATTATTGTGACTAATAAAAGAATTTACTAGATGACCGCTACCACGGTGGGATGGCCGACCGAAAAAATTGATGTAAAACTAAATTTTGTGTTCACAATTTAGTTCCGCCGTAGGGTGAAAATATTATTTTTCCGAGACTCAAGCACGAAGGTATAATTTTTCCAAACACGACGCGAAAGTATCATTTTTCCAGACAGGTAGGCCATGGTATATTTTTACTTTGCAAATAATTTGGTGGTGATTCAACACCATATGTTGTGCTTTTCATTTTAAAATTAGTTGTTTTTTATACTTAGTCAATCATTTTATTTTTCTTGTAGTTTTTTTCAATTTTTTTTAAGATATGTCTAATTTTAAGCCATGCCTAATTTTTAAGGAGAAAAGATACAAAATTTGGAGAATAATAAAAAAATTGAAAAACAAAAATTTGATATCATTGTTTGTGCTCATTGCGTAGCTAATTTAAAGGGCTTTCCAAATATATAAAATTTATAAAAATACGACTTGTAGTTTTGAAATATACGAGGTTTTTAAATATATAAAAAATGCATTCTTGTTGTGCCCTTTCTTTTGGTTTATTTACTTAAAATGTCTTATACCTTATTCCCTTTCCTCTTTGGTTTATTTACTTAAAATGTCTAAAGGAAAAAAGGTAAAATTTGATTTAGAGGACATCTTAGTCTTTTCCATTAATGGGACCAAAATTCAATCTTTTTTGTGTAATTGAAAAAAATGTCACGCTTCACATTGACACAAAGTCACCATATATAGAGTCCTCCCTCGCTTCACTCGGTCGGCCTAAATATTCCTAATTATTATCACGAATACAAAATTTAATAACATGATTATAAGCGTTGCGGGACTTATCACTGGTGTATCTCGTGGATCGAAAAATAAACCGTGACAAAGGTTGCTTCGTTACAAAATCCTGGTTTTGGTGTAGTGACTACCTTTTCCACCACCATCACTATCGTCACCGGCTCCATGCATCACCATTCTCAAACACCACCCTGGTTATCCCTAATTTCTATTGATATAATTATTAATATAATTATTATTTATTTAATAAAAATATATTTTAGAAAAATGGAATTGGTTAAGAAGAATTTTTAAAGTTATTATTTTTCTTAATTAACAAATTTATTATATTTATTTAATGAAAGTATATTTATTAAGATAATTATAAGACATTTATGATAAGAGATTAATTAAGTAATTTATTATATTTATTTAATGAAAGTATATTTATTAAGATAATTATAAGACATTTATGATAAGAGATTAATTAAGTATTTATTCTAAGAAATTAATGATATAATAATGATGTAAACAACCACAACCATAGATTTAGCTTTCCCCAGAATGCATCCTGACCCCTCTTTATCTAGGCTAAATTGTCCATGCTATACTAAGGGAGATAATATATAAATAAAATATGTATATACGTGTCCGCGTCCTAGTTTTTTGAAAATTTTGCAGTGTCCGCGTCAGCGTCGTGTCGTGTCCGCGTCTACGCGTCCGCGTCCGTGCAACCCAGCCACAACATGAGGAAAAGCAATAAAGAAAGAAACAGATACCCAACTTTAGAAAAAGCAAATACAATTAAAAAAAGCAAAAGAAATATAAGAATTATAAAACACTTCGTTAAATCTTGACTCTGATTAACGAACACCCGGCTAATACATGACCCCATAAACTACAAACGATGAGGCACCACCAAAGTTAATGGAAAATAGCGAAGAAATGGTCATTGTAACATTGAAACTACGTTGATGAAGATCCGTTAAACTGGTCATGTATTATATTAGCTTTACCGCGGTCAAAGACTCGTCGCAAATAGCCTGCTCTGATACCATGTTAGAATACGGGCATCCAACTCAAAACCAATTGGCAATGAGTGGAGAGGCCCTAATAGATTATAAACCGCAGGATTTTAGATGCCCAGACAATGTGGGACTAATAATCTCAACAATATGATTAAAAAAGAACCCATGATGACTTCCTCAATTTTATCCATTAACATTCAAAAGTAGAGCTGATAAATATAAATCCTTGGGAGCAGCCTTTTACATATCTGCAAAAAAATGCTTCACGGCGCCTATACTTTACAACTCATATCGTTCAAGTTGTGATATCTTTCAATTCCTCATTAAAATCATTCTTTGGAATCTATTTCCACGGCTCTGAGGTTACTGATTTTGCAAAATAATCAGGTTCAATTTTCTCAAACATCTTATCTTCAAGATCTTGTTTTTCTTTTTTCCCTTTCTGGCGCATGATTCTAGATCCTGATGTTAGAAATATCACCAATTTCTAAGAAATGAAATGCCTACAAATTGGGTCAATTTATTTGATTTTTTAATTGAATCAACTATCATCAAGTATATATAAGCATATAATGTACATTAAACCTCATTTATTTTCTAACCTCATATTTAGTTGTAATCAGGCATGAAATGAGTATGGGTATAGCAATATTATATTGGGGAAAATTATCTCTAGCCCAAAAAGAAAAAATTGTATATTAAAAACCCGCCAATAAAGATTTATCTATGGAAAACCCAAAATTAGTTAAAAATCATGTTTGATTACGAGAATAACCTTCCTTTTGATTAAGAAAATTTATTTAATCACAAATAATTAATTACTAAAAACTAAACCAAATAAATTCCTAAAATAATTCCAAGAAAAATTATCGTAAGTAAAATTAGTTAAGATAAGTTGACTACCCTAAAATTACTCCCTAAAAATCCTCTTTAATTAAGCTTATCTTTGAAAACTTCAATTATGAGTAAGTAGACTTAGGAATTTTCTAGTTTTCACTTTCAAGTGAAAACTCTAATTATCATTAAAATAGATTTTGGAAAATTCTTGTTATCACTTTCTAATGAAAACTCCAGTTATCAATAAAACAGACTCTGGAAAATTCTTGTTTTCACTTTTCAGAATCGATTAATTATAATAAAAAGTTCCACCTATCATCTAATTCATATATGAAAAATGAAATTATCATCCATTTTTTTAATGTGAAAGATCAAACTGTCACACATTAATCTCATGTGAGAATCCCAAATTTGCAACTTATGGTGGCATAGATGCGTCTTTACATAATCAGTATTGCAACTTAAACCACGTTACTATGCTAATCCGTTGGATTATTTATTTTCTTTGATCAAGAGCTAACCTGTTTGAACGATGGGAACATATTAGATAAGTACACGTATCTATTGATTCGCTTAAATGTTTATAATTCACCGACGGAACTTTGAACTTGATATGATTTAGGAGCGAGTTTCATATGAATAAGTTGACAGATAGAGAGGAGAATGGAGAAAAAATGGAAAAAGTATGATGATATAATGAGAATAACGCCATGTGCTCACCATTTGAGCCGAAAAAAAAAACACTAAGAGCCTTCAATTTGAGCAATGGTAATAAATATGATAAATAAGCAAGGATAATCACAAATCACTTGAAAAATATGATAAATAATCAAGGATAATCATAAAATCACTTGATAAATAAATTAAAAAGAGGCGAGGACTCCATCAGTTCTCTGCACTATCTTTTTGGTTCAATGAATAAAAAAGTCTGAATGTTGAAGTATATACGTAGAGTAGTCACTTAAGAGAGTTAATTTAGGCAAGGAACACGGTTATTGACCCGAAATAAAGATAATAACTATAATTCCGGAATTCACGGAAACACAAGTACACATTTTTGACCAGAAAATAACGGCTCCACAATTAACTGGATGATTATCAAACGAATTTTTTAAACATTTATTTTCGTTAATAATACTCAAAGGCTAATTTAGTAATGTTGAAAATGTGAAAAGATAAACTCAAAATAAAACTATTAATCTTAACCGTTGATTTTGTATATTGGGCTACACATATATACAATTTTAATGACGGGTTTATGGAAGAGAGAGGATTCAAACTTGGATTCCTCAGAAATTTCCACATATTATATTTACGCTACAGGAACACTTCTTTGATGCGATGACCCTTTTGCATTTACTTATGACACGCGGAGAGGCGGGGATCACTAGTCAGTGCCAAAAAATATGGTTAGCATTTCACCTTACAAACCTAAATATGAAATAAATTTTTTTTCCGAAGAAAAGGTTATACATTAAAAAGAAAAATCCTTTACCAAAGACAAGGTCTTCCCAAATATGAAATAAATCTGGATATTTATGTTATAACGGGTGATCTATGAAAGTAGTGCCCATGAAGAGTCAAGACCAGTTGCTATCCGAGAAAAATATGAGGCTTAGTATAGAACTAAGGCATACAAAGTAATACACATCAGGTGGACCACTGACTGAAATTTTGTTTTGTCTAACCACTTCTATCCACCAGTCGGTGGGTTTCACCGGCTTCCACATACACTAACATTTCTTCCTTCCACTCAATTTAGCCGTGAGATGCTTAGGTGGTGCGACAACATTAGGTTTTTGTCCTACGAGCCAGAAATCTAATTTCTTTAGATTGGCCATCCACGTCGCGTCCCGCAACCTCCTAAGTCCCATGCTTTTAGATATCTACTGCTAGTTTGGCCATCCACGTCATCTCTGGAGCGCCGAACGGTTTAATGCTTTTCGAGCGCCCGAACAGTTCGCAGATTTTGTTACTTTTTGAGCGTCCCGAACGGTTCTGGCGCTTGAATCTCGGCCGTTAGATTTTTGTGACCACGAACGGTTCGGCGCTTTGTCACTTTTTGAGCCTTGAAACGGTTGGCCGTTTCAATCTCGATCGTTAGATTTTTTGTGACCGCCGAACCGTTCGGCTGATTTTGTCACTTTTGAGGTAGAAAGGTTCGGCGTTTTCAATCTCGTTGATAGTGCGATCACAGCAAATGTTAGGAGAGATAAGTAGCGGAAAAGAGTGTTAACTTTTTCCCACACTTTTTTCATGATTTGCAACACTTTTTGGCCAATCCAAGATCCAATCTAAGCGTACTTAACTTAAGATACAAGTAGCCCAATGTTCAATTACGGTCTCTCATTTGGGTCCCATGAAATATTTTGGTCATTTTTGTCGCATTGCTCTTCTAGCTGCCATTAGTGAAGATAATCTTATTAGCGAAATAAACGTGCCATAGCTAATGTAATTGAAATAAGCTTTCAAGTTGTGATATCTTTCAATTCCTCATTAGGGAATAAGCTTTTTCTTTATATATGCTCTCTTTTTCTTTATTTCTAGCGATAGATTCTTGATAGATAAGAAAGAACAAAAAATTGAAAGGGAAATGTTATATAAACACAGTGTATGTCCCCAAACTAGTGAAAGGAAGATAGGGTGCAAGATCAATCAGTTTAGGCAAACACTTTCTGTCTTCTTTAACGTTAGATCTATGACAATAATCAAGACCACATCAGGTGCCACTCATACGCGTAGTCATGGCGGCGGTGGTGGTAAACAACGCGAGATGACCATCGATGAATTTAAGTCATGGATCATGGAATTCGACTCCGATGGTGACGGACGAATAAGCAAAGATGAACTTCGTAAGGCTATTCGAAGTATGAGGGGTTGGTTTAGTGCTTGGAAGAACACAAAGAAGGTTCGAAACTATGCTGATGCAGATGGTGATGGGTATATTGATGACAATGAAATTTACAATCTCTTGGATTTCGCAGAGCAGTGTATGGGTATCAAGATCATTGCTTACTAAACTTTAACTCTATCTGATATTGTGTTGATGGAGTAAGTCGCTTTGATCTATTTTTCTCTTCTCTTCTCCCTTGTAACTCTGTTCCAATATTTATATAACTTTTTGTAGTATTGACCAAAAAAAAAAAAAAAATTTGTGTTGATGGTTTCATTCAGGAGCTAGATAGCTGCTTACTTGGGTTGCTATGAGTGTTGTGTAAGACTTCATTATGTATGTGCTAAATAATTCTTGAAACTGATTTACAAGATATCAAAGTGCGTTTGTTTTTTTTTTGACTAAAAGTGTAAATAACGTGGCGTAGCTAATGTAACTATGGGTATAATTGTATTACACTTGCGTACTTATCATATCCCACCTGTTATAAGGGATATCGTTCTTTCCTTGCATGTACTGAGTTTCACGATTTTGTTTAAATCTGATTCAGTTATCCCGTATGTGTCACATAATTCCTTTCTTTAGTTGAACTCAAAGCTCGTAATATCTATTAGCCTTGGAGTATACATAGAAAATTACATTAGATACCAAATAGCTGGAATAAAACTAAAAATGCTTTATACTTTTTTTCTAAAAAGATGTACACAAATTGAACTCAGTTTTATTGAATCCTGAATTGCGCCTTTAGAATTAAAATTTGCCCAAATTTTGAGCAAACGCTGAATTTGAATCCAAAATTAAATTTTGAATTTTTATTGAATCTGAATTTTTATTGAATCTGAATTTTGAACAAACTCAGTTTTATTGAATCCTGAATTTGAACAAACGCTTTCCGATATTTTCGGCTTTGTCAATGTATGTTTGAGGTGCGCCTCTTTAATGAAAAAAATAATAAAAAATTCCTAAATAATCACACACATTATATACCACCCAAATTTATAAAATAAATTAAATGTATAGCTTCCATTCGGTTACAAGCCTTTTTGTACCCTATCCTTTGTTTGATCGATCTATTCTTCTTTACCGATCAAAGAAAAGGGGAAAAAAACTTCCATTTGGTTTCGGTAAATAAATATGGGATGACATATGCTATAACACATTAGGCAATCTTTTTCTTTTCTTTTAGATCATGGAAATTGGATTAGCATTTAGGTAAGCTATGCAGACGCCCGAGTGATCACAAACATACTGCACTAGTGATCACAAATACTTCTGCCCTCTACGAAACGTATATGCTACTCCATTCTCAATGTACCAAGAATTAGGCACTAAATTTGTATATCTATGGAAGCAAGTTTACTCAAACATCTTATTTTGTATATTTTGTAATGGGAAATAATGAAAAATCAATGAGAAAAAAAATGATCTAAATTTGGATTTTTTTTTTTTTTTTAGTTTTTGAGCAAATCAATTCTTTAGGGGTGAAAAAAACACAAAATTGGTCAAAAAGACCAAAATCAACAATTTCTCGGGTGAAAAAGACACTTAGGTTTTGATCTTCGTTTAAATAGCCAAAAATTTAAAAGATACTGTTTAAATGGACAAAAATTTAAAAATAGGCATGATGTAACTAGTTTCATCCTGTCCATTTTCAAATATTTTTTTCTTATTTTTTATTTTACACAGGATGCATCCAGTTTGATCGTTGCTATTTTTTTAAGTATAAGCCAGGATGAAATCCAGTTTCATCTTTGCTATTTTTTTTGGCTATTTCACCCGTACTTTTTTTTACTCGTCCATTTGAACCGTGTTTTAATTTTTTTTGGACAAATGACCCATTTTCTCTGAAAAAAAGCACAAATACACATATCGACCTTGCTTATTTTCTAATTGTACACTATTTGAAATGGAGAATATTAAGCACAAAAAGAGCATGATAATTTAATTATGACGCTTGTTTAATTACAGAGATTGTTTCCTATCCAAATCGTCATTCTTCTAGTGTTTTTCGACGTGCTCTGTATGATGTGCCGTCCTTATTTTAAAACATTTGTTTCCATTGGCTTCATTGAGTTTTCCAAATTAAACTTTAGTGAAACCAATCCACTGAATTTTTTGCACATTGAAGATTTTCCCCCTGTTGCTTGTTTGCTAGATTTCGATATGAAACAGGAAAGGTAGGGTATTAACTCAAAGCAAGTATTATGATTCATTCATCGGGGCAGAATGTACCCAGTAGTATCGGGATTGTCATACCAAAGCCGGCCTTGCACTTTCCGAAAGGTTTAATGCAAGCTCATGCGCTTCTTTTACTCTACTATGAAACCATTGCCAGATCACGATTTACAAGATTCAAACGAAAGTCATGAGAAAATTCAGAATCATTGGAGAAAAGCTTTATAAGATCATCAATGTTAAATTTTGACATTTGACATTTCTCGTTAGACTACAGAAGCCCATTTGCAGTAAATGGGCCTGACACTGGAAGCATAAAAGTAGGGGCTCTTTTCATGTTGTGGCAGGATTAGGACGACCTGATTGGTCAATTAAAAAGAGGGCCGACCAAGCATGGGTATGGCCACACTTTTAATGTGCATGTGGTGTTTAGAGCGACCCGATTGGTCGGTGGGAAGGGGACCGACGAGCAACATGTGCACGACCTTATTCTAAATAGGTGTGGCGCATTTAGAGCCACCTAATTCTTTTCCATTATTCTTGTATGTTTCTAAATTAAGGAAACATTTTAGTGCTCAAGGTCATCATCATTCTGCATTTCACAAACCCACGTGACGTCATCTGTTTTACATCATTTCTGGTCTAGTTCTTTTCATCATAGCGTGTACGGACAACATCATCATGGGTCTATGCAACAAGTCCAGAGGCTTAACTGGTGGTAGTTTTCATTTTGCAAAGTAGTGATGGTGGTTTAAACGAAGATGATAGATGTTGAGATTATTAGTCCCACATGGTGGGCAATCTAAGATCTTGCGCTTATAACCCTTAGGGCCTCTCCACTCATCGCCAATTGGTTTTGAGTTGGATGCCCGTATTCTAACATGGTATCTGTAAGTACACTTATTTATCTCCCTCGCCACGTGTACTGGCAAAGCCCACGTGGAGGCCACGTCATAAAAGCAGATGACACAGGGGCATCCATAGGATCCAGACGGCGTGCCATCGTCAAACTCAACCTGTCGAAGATGAAGGAGTATCAAAGGAAGGTATCCCCACGTAACATCGAAGGACCGCTCTGCTACACTTTACCCCATCACGAGGTAAGGGATAATCAACGCCGGGAAGGTTCAACCGAAACACGTGACAGGGGAAGACCGACACCGCTCGGGCGCATAGACCGGACCGCCCCAACCACTCGCATTCAATGCCGCTCGGAGGGCACGTGTCGGATGACCACGGAGAGAGCGTGGATCGGCGCCGTAATGAACATAGAGACATTAAGGCGCGGAATGACAAGGAAGTCCGCGGACTTTGCACAAAACACGAGAAGATAAGACTTCAACGACTCTCTTCCAAGGGACCCCTTAAAGGAGTTATATATATAGATATCCCTTCCCAACAGGGGAGGGATCGAGAAAAAACTAGAGAATAGAGAGAGATCGGTGAGAAGTAAGTATGAGCATCAATCGGTGGGTTTGATGAACACTCAAAGTCTCAAGACTATTCTTGTAACCATTTACCTCATAGTAATATCCCCGATCCGTGGATAAGCCTTAGTGCTTTGAACCACGTAAACCATTGTCTCCTTTACATTTAGCATTCACATCTCTTTGTTTATATGTTTACTTCTTAGATCTACCAATTGAGATGTTGATGAGATCATGATAAACCCCCGGGGTTTGGAATCAATGAATCAACATCTACCAATGAGTCTTAGACTAAATTCACACTTTGATGCGTGTATTTAATACTCGCCGAGATTGCTTGTGAACATATGGTTATCCACATGATTTCCGTGTTCACGTATCGAGCGGCTATTTACGACGAGTCATTTGACCACGCCTTTACTCGCGTCACCCGATTTATTGTCCACGTGTTAGACCAAACGAGGCTACACGTGAGGGTGCGTGTTGAGATTATTAATCCCACATAGCCGGGGCAATCTAAGATCATGCGGCTTATAACCCCTTAGGGCCTCTCCACTCATCGATTGGTTTTGAGCTGGATGCCCGTAATCTAACAATAGAGCTACCGAGGGTTGGCACCACGGGTTGTCCCGACCCTCACAGAAAACTCTCCCCACCCCCAAACCACGGATCAACAGGGGGTCAATATTAGTATGGGTCTCGCCTCAGTGTGAGAGGCGGGACAGACCGCGGGATCCCCATCCCGCGGTCCGTTAATCATTTCCGGTGGTTTAAAGGCTAATAATAGTTGTGTTTAGCTCAGTTTACAGTACACGTACCACATATATTGTCATGGGTCTTCTTCTTTTACATCAAAAAGCGTCCATGGACCATCATCCATTTGCTTCTTGAGTCCAAAACTAATATATATAGATCATTACTAGAACATAAACCATTTATTCCAGAATAAAGTAATTGAACTCCACAACATGAGGAAAAGCAAGAAAGAAAGAAACAGATACCCAACTTTAGAAAAAGCAAATACAATTAAAAAAAGAAAAAGAAATATAAGAATTATAGAACACTTCGTTAAATCTTGACTCTGATTAACGAACACCCAGCTAATACATGACCCCATAAACTACAAACGATGAGGCACCACCAAAGTTAATGGAAAATGGCGAAGAAATGGTCATTGTAACATTGAAACAACGTTGATGAAGATCCGTTAAACTGGTCATGTAATATATTAGCTTTACCGCGGTAATATGATTAAAAAAGAACTCATGATGATTTTCTCAATTTTATCCATTAACATTCAAAAGTAGAGCTGATAAATATAAATCCTTGGGAGCAGCCTTTTACATATCTGCAAAAAAATGCTTCACGGTGCCAACACTTTACAACTCATATCGTTCAAGTTGTGATATCTTTCAATTCCTCATCAAAATCATTCTTTGGAATCTATTTCCACGGCTCTGAGGTTATTGATTTTGTAAAATAATCAGGTTCAATTTTCTCAAACATCTTATCTTCAAAATCTTGTTTTTCTTTTTTCCCTTTCTGGCGCATGATTCTAGATCTTGATGTTAGAAATATCATCAATTTCTAAGAAATGAAATGCCTACAAATTGGATCAATTTATTTGATTTTTTTATTGAATCAACTATCATCAAGTATATATAAGCATATAATATACATTAAACCTTATTTATTTTCTAACCTCATATTTAGTTGTAATCAGGCATGAAATGAGTATGGGTATAGCAATATTATATTTACACTACGGGCACACTTCTTTGATTCGATGAACCTTTTGCATTTATTATGACACGCGCAGAGGCGGGGATCACTGGGCGCCAAAAAATATGGTTAGCAGTTCACCTTACAAACCTAAATATGAAATATTTTTTTTTTTCGAAAAAATGTTATATTAAAAAGAAAAATCCTTTACAAAATACAAGGTCTTCCCAAATATGAAATAAATCTGGATATTTATGTTTTGATCTTGAGGTTAATTTCAAATTAACATATATAAGCCCTAGGCTGGAATCACAAAAATCCATAGGGATTAATACACATCAGGTGGACCACTGACTGAAATTTTGTTTTGTCTGACCACTTCTATCCACCAGTCGGTGGGTTTCACCGGCTTCCAATCATTTCTTCCTTCCACTCAATTTAGCCGTGAGATGCTTAGGTGGTGCGACAACATTAGGATACAAGGTAGCCCAATGTTCAATTACGGTCTCTCATTTGGGTGCCATGAAATATTTTGGTCATTTTTGTCGCATTGCTCTTCTAGCTTTCATTTTAGCCATTAGTGAAGAGTGTGAATTCGTGCACACTCCTTAACGAGTGTATATTTTACATTTTAATATCTACCCTTGGTTTAATTTAGGGAGTTATGTAACTTTGAGGGTCGTGATTCTAAACACGAGAGGGTAATAAGGTAATCCGTTAAATAATCAACCAATCGGAAGAATATGTGAAATATACACTCGTTAGAGAGTGTGAACACATTTGCACTCTTTAGTGAAAATATTCTTATTAGCGAAATAACGTGGCATAGCTAATGTAATGGAAATAAGCTTTCAAGTTGTGATATCTTTCAATTCCTCATTAGGGAATAAGCTTTTTCTTTTAGATATGCTCTCTTTTTCTTTCTTTATTTCTGGCTATTGATTCTTGATAGATAAGAAAGAATAAAAATTGAAAGGGAAATGTTATATAAACACAGTGTATGTCCAAACTAGTGAAAGGAACATAGGGTGCAAGATTAATCAGTTTAGGCAAACACTTTCTGTCTTCTTTAACGTTACATCTATGGCAATCAAGACCAAATCAGTTGCCACTGATACGTATTCATGGCGACGGTGGTGGTAAACAACGCGAGATGACCATCGATGAATTTAAGTCATGGATCATGGAATTGACTCCAATGGTGACGGACGAATAAGCAAAGATGAACTTCGTAAGGCTATTCAAGTATCGGGGTTGGTTTAGTGCTTGGAAGAACACAAAGAAGGTTCGAACTATGCTGATGCAGATGGTGATGGGTATATCGATGACGATGAAATTTACAATCTCTTGGATTTCGAGAGAGCAGTGTATGGGTATCAAGATCATTGCTTACTAAGGGTTTTTTAGTTCTATTTGGGTTTTTAGTTCTATTTGGGTTTTCTATAATCTTTTTTTGTGTAGTAAGGGTTTGTCGGTTTAGGATCTTGGTCCTGTTTTGGTTGTAAGTTCTATTTGGGTTTTCTATAATATTTTTTGTGTAGTAAGGGTTTGTCGGTTTAGGATCTTCTGGTCCTGTTTTGGGTTGTAAGCTCTTCCGAACCTTTCTTGCTTACCCCTGGTAGGTGTTCTTCTATAAAATATTTACACTTGCTAATCAAAAAAAAAAAAAATCATTGCTTACTAAACTTTAACTGTATCTGATATTGTGTTGATGGTTTCATTCAGGAGCTAGATAGCTGCTTACTTGGGCTGTTATGAGTGTTGTATAAGACTTGCGTACTTATCATATCCCACCTGTTATAAGGGATATCGTTCTTTCCTTGCATGTACTGAGTTTCACGATTCTGTTTAAATCTGATTCAGTTATCCCGTATGTGTCACATAATTCCTTTTTATAGTCCAACTCAAAGCTCATAATATCTATTAGCCTTGGAGTATACACAGCAAATTACAGTAGATACCAAATAGCTGGAATAAAACTAAAAATGCTTTATACTTTTTTTCTAAAAAAATGTACACAAATTGAACTCAGTTTTATTGAATCCTGAATTGCGCCTTTAGAATTAAAATTTGCCCAAATTTTGAACAAACGCCGAATTTGAATCCGAATTAAATTTTGAATTTTTATTAAATCCCGAATTTTGAACAAACTCAATTTTATTGAATCCTCGAATTTGAACAAACGCTTTCCGATATTTTCAAAACAGCTTTATCAATGTATGTTTGAGGTATGCCTCTTTAATGAAAAAAATAAATAAAAAATTCCCAAATAATCACACACATTATATACCACCCTTTTGGAGTGATAATTAGGTAAAAGCGAGAGGAAAGGAAAGAGGCAGAAACTTTCTTATTCATAAGAGTCACTATCTACACAGTGTTAGTATATTATACTCCCTCCGTCCCACCATTAGATGACCTACTTGGTGTAAGATCTTGTCCCATCATTAGTTGACCTATTTCACTAATCAAGGGGATATCTCTAAAACTATCCTTTTGATTGATTATCGGTATCATAAGAAATATGTATAATTTGATATTCATGTTTATACTGTTCTATGTAGGTATTTTAAAATGATTTTCAATGGTACAAAATTTACGAAAATCTATGGTATAGTTTGAGAGATAAATGATTTCTAAATTTTACAAATTATTATCCATAAGGGTATAGTTGTAAAAATACTTAAAAACACTCATTTCATTCATTGCCTTAAGAATTGTGCAAACTTCAACTAGGTCATCTAATAGTGGGACGGAGGGAGTATACAAGAGAATAAAAACCCAAACTATCTAGTTGGGCCGCACATCTATGGGCTGTAAGCCCTACAACACTCCCCCTTGTGCGGTCCAATAGAACTTCGTATACAGTTCTTCACATATAGTGTTTCGAATGTAGTTCTTCAAATGTCGTGCTCTCCTTGATGACTTGTGCCGAAATCAATTGCCTCATTAAAAAGTTTGACAAGGAAAAATCCAAAGGGGACAAAACCTTGGTACAACTCTTCACATGTTGTCTCATACTTTACATGTAGTTCATCACATGCAATACGATCTTCAAAGATCGACGAGTCTAAGTTAATTGCCTCGTTAAAACTTCGTCCTGAAAACCCAGAGGGACAAAACCTGAACTAAAGAAAAGAGTACAATATTAAGCAAACTTATAACATAATTGGACTCCAATATGTTGCCTCACTAAAACCTTGACAAGGAAAACCCAAATGGGATAAAACCTTGACGGAGAAAAAGAGACAACGTGACAGATTCAAGTAAAGGTGATCCATTGCAGATGATCACTTTGCTCCGTTGAAGTTGACTAGTTGTTTCATAACTCTTAAAGAAGAAAATCCTTGTGGGAAAGACAATAGCCTTAGTTGGGAAATTACATTCCCGGTGTTTATTGTTGTCTCATTAAAAAAACATTTTCGAGTAAAAACCCGTGGGAAAAAGCTACCTCGGCGAAGGAAAATAGTTCAACACACCATTAGATGCTCCCCCTGATGTTAGACAATTTTCATTAGTCTAATGCAAATCGTAAGAAGTTTATTACACTTTACTTTGGTGACTTGAATGTTTATATGACCTTGTTGTTGATTATGGAAGTGACATTGCTTAACACTATCCCGTTTCATTTCTTTGATTGAGATATTTTTAGTAATATCAACGTGATATTTATGTCTTCAACGTTCAACATACTTGATGCTTTTAGTGTTGTCTCGCTAAAAACCTTGTCGAGTAACAAAATCCTTTGGGAAAAACTATTCTCGATTGAAGGGAAAAAGAGTACAACACAGATTCAATTTCAAAGTAAAATATGTCGACATCATATCCTTGGATCCTTCCCCTGATGTCGGCATCTCCCCCTGATTACTTTCAGAGTTGTTCCAGACAGTTCCTTTAGTCATGTACTTTTTGAAACCGAATATCTGTAATGACTTAGAAAATAGTCTACAATATCTCCCACTCGATTACTTTTGTTGGAGAAGAGATTATTGTTTCTTCATAATCAACAACCTTTGGATTGCGGTTCCTTTAGCATTCCTTTTTATGTCTTTGCGAGGATAAAACAAACCCATGTCAATGGTTACTTTTAAG